>JAUBOC010000050.1:6604613-6622780 GCA_032275365.1 Anablepsoides cearensis | reverse complement strand
CACACACACACACACACACACACACACACACACACACACACACACACACATGGTCAATGAGACGGGGTTTAAAAGACGTAAACAGGCACTTGAAACTCATTTACTAATCACCGTCGTCGACCTCATGTCCTCAAAAACACGGAGACACAAGATGCATAAAAGGCTCGTTATTAAAGTGGAAATGAGAAACACAATCATTCAAGAACACCAAAACAAGAACTGAGCAATTTTAAAATGATACCAGAAGAGGAATATCAGCTGAGACCTAGATATTAAAAAATATTTCCACCTGTAATATCAGTTGTGATGTTTGGAGTTTGTATGTTTGCGTACTCATCTTCACTGAGGTTGATGTGGTTTATAAAAGAAATATGTGACCCGTCGCATCGAAACGAGTCCAAAAGTGGAACGTGGAGAAACACGCTGATATAGGGTTTTGATTTAAACGTGTGCAAAAATTGCATTTTGTCAAAATACAACGAGTTAATGCCCTATCAATGTATAAATGAACTGTGTAAAATATAATCCAAAAATAAATTTTAGAAGCATTTTTTTGAGAAAGAACAAGTTCGAGGATACAAGCTGTCGGTAAAGAGTTTTCTCCGCAGGGCAGCTGGACTCTCGAGGTGAAACTCAAGCCGGGTTCACACCAAACACATTCTGAGCAACAAAAACGCCTCAAGTTGGACGCGTTACGCTCAGACCAGGCAGAGACTTATGGAAGGCCATTCGCTTCATAAACACCTGACTTCTAATGCATAAACAAAACATAAACACGTTCTTTATGTGTTGTTAACACGCATTGAACACATAAACAACGCGTCAACAACATGTTACCAATGCGTGTTGTTTACATGTTGGAAGTCACGTGTTTATAAACTAGATGACCTTCCATAGAGACTGTGTCGGAAGAGGGAGGAGTGTCTTGTTTTTTTCCCGGTCTGTCTTTAATGGCGGATGAAATAAAGATCAAATAAAAAAAAGGGTTTTGCTTTATTTACTGAGAGCAAGCAAACATTGCGCTCACCAGATAATTAATTCACTAAATGATTTAGAGCCGGTCTGTTCGCTGAGTTTCACCACTCCAGGAGCTGCAGGCTGACAAACTATTTTTTGTCCCAAGCCCAGTTTAACACAGCGGTCAGTTTAACGTTGATTTCAGCTAAAGAGCTCCTGTCCGACTGTTTCAGGTTAGTGGGCAACATTCAGGAAACCGTCACGTGGAAAAATCTACGCGGCGCGTCGAGCAGCAAAAGTTCACTTTTTTGAACTCAAGCATCAGCTGCTTGTGGATGCGCCGCATGCACGGAAAACGCTCTGCTGCTACATTGTGTTAGGTGCGGCGCCGCGCTGCCCCTAGATGCGCGTCCACCATAGACATTGCATGTGAACCGGCTGCTTCGGCTGCTCACAACGTGTCCGGTGTGAACCTGGCTTCAGAGCCGCTGCTCCTCCACATCGAGAGGAGCCAGTTGAGGTGGTTTGAGCGTCTAGTAAGGATGCCTCCTATAGGGAGGTGCTTCAGGCATGTCCAACTGGGAGGAGACCCTGAGGAAGACCCAGGACACGCTGGAGAGACTATTGCCCTCGGCTGGCCTGGGAATGCCTCGGAGTCCCCCCAGAAGAAGAGGTGGATGGGGAAAGAGAGGTCTGGGCTTCTCTGCTCAAGCTGCTGCCCCCGTGACCCAACTTCAGATAAAGAGGAAGATAATGGATGGACTTTTTTGAGCAGTTGCAACAAAAAACCTGATTTTGAGGAAAAATACCATAAAATTTTGAATTTCTCCCTGTGACCAATGATTTTGTTTCTCTCCTACTGGGAAATCTTAATATACAAATGAGGTTTCCTCTTTATCCATCCATCTATCCATTATCTTCCGCTTTAAGTACCTCCCTAGGGAGGCGTCCAGGAGGCATCCTTACTAGATGCCCAAACCACTTCAACTGGCTCCTCTCGATGCTCCTCCACATTTCCTCTTTATATTAACATAAAACACTACTCAATATATTTACATAAAATTAGAATTCAGACCAAACAGTAATGTAATATCATAACAAACAAGAAAAATTAGGTCATATCTCTGGTTAAGTTTATGATATCAGAAGGATCCAGGTATCAAAATGTAGCTTTTAAAGCCAGAATCTGAAATCCTCATTTCGATATGATGGCTCACATTTTTATCTGAGTCCAAGCTAGAAGATGTTTTAGTAACTTTGCTTCTCTCATCAGCTTTGCATATTTTTTATCTGTATCTTGAATAAAGCAGAAACAAATAATAATAAATGTGAGGCTATAAAGCGCCCTCTGTTGTTTAGAACAGATTCTGCAGAGGAGAGCAGAGGGCAGGGCCAGCTTAAAGGTCACTGAGGTTACGTCTCTAGTCATGCACAAATTTTCTTGCTTCTCAATCCAAAAAGGGCCGTTTTTGGATTGAGAAGCAAGAAATATGTGCACTTGTTGAATTTTAAACATGTTGTACTAATGCCATTTTGTATATTTAAATAAATAAAAACAGATTGTATTTTCATCCATCCTATTAATTCTGTCTTTCCTGTCTTGTCTTAGTGAACATGCTGTAAAACTATGATTCAAAATCAACATTACCCGTGCTGCCAGGCTCCACATTGTGCTGATTTTTATTGTTTCTTTTCCTTTCTTTCTTTTTTTTTAACCCAATCTGCTGCTCGTCTGATTCATTTGGTCCGTGAGCTCAAACGAACCCTTCCGAGTTCCTTCAGTAGCTGTATTCCTCCTCCACAAATCACTCCCACCCAATCCTTTAGTTGCCTAAACTATGTTCTAGAGATGTGCGTAAGCAGTGGCTTGCTATTTTCAGCTGAATGAAAAGAGTCTTGGCACTCGGGATGAAATCTGTTTTGTTCTGCCGAATTTGGCTCTCGCCAGATACGCAGTACAGGAAACAGAGTTAAAGCATCCAGCTCAGTGGTCTCCTGTAATAAAACCGCAACTATCTGGAGCAGAAGCAGGACTTTTAACTGAGTGTTTTCCACCCACAACGCCAGAAAAAAATCTGTTGTCCTCAGCAACATGACTTCTTTTCAAAATGTAAACATTTGTAGGTAGGATGTCTGATTAAAAGAAAACAGCAGTTTTAATAATTTAACATGTAACAGAATGATTAAATGGTTGCTGCTACTCCTCCACATCAACTTGTTGCAGTGTTAAATCAACACTTAGAGTTAAATTTAACACTGAGTCTAATTGGTCCTTAATCTGAATTGGTGTCAATTTAATTATTTCCATAGTGTTACATTTTCAGAGTACGTTTTAACTCTAAACAGTTAAAAATTAACACTGACTACAGTGCTAATAAAACTTAACACTGTGCAGTGTTAACAAAACTTAACACTTCAAGTCAAATTACTCTGATGAGAGTAATTATGATTCTAAGCCGAGTTAATACGGTACTCCACTGTAGTGACAAATCAACTCTGATTCTCATGTTTTTCAACACTGCATTGAGTTATTGATAGTTAACACTGGAGGTTCATATACCTCCTATGAGTGTTAATTTGACACTCTGTGTTGATTATTTACTCTTCTGCTGTTTAGAGGGGTGTAAAACAGACACTATGAGGTGTCATTACACAGCTAATAAAGGGTAAGTTTAACAATTCATTGTTAAGATCAACTCTTTTTAGTGTTGCATTAACCTTACACAGTAATTACTGAATAAGTGTAATGGAGTCGACCTTCACACACCAGGAAGTAGCTCTCACTCATGGTGTTGATTTATGAGCAATAACACAATCTTAAACTGGAACAACTAATCAACCTGAACAAGAAAACTAAATAGAACAGCTAATTTTACTCTCATGAACTTCTTTAATTGTCATAAACATACAAACACGTAATTTCTACAAGATTACCCAACATTCCTTTCTGTGAAAATACTGTCTGTCTGACATGAGGTGGAAGAGGGCGGGGCAGAATACTTCTTTCAACACTGCATGGTGTTATTAAAGCAACACTGTTAAGTGTTATGTAAGACTTACAGTAACAGTGGGCGGAGCTTTTTTTAACACTGTCCAGTGGAGGAAATCAACACTGTGAATTAACACCAACACTGGAATTCCGTTTACTCAAAAAGTGTTAAAATAACACTAGTTGGAGTTAAATTGACTGAAAAGTTTAACACTGACATGACTTTACTGTGTACTTATCATATAACATAACTACAGTATATATCATTTAAGAAAAAACATTCAAGTTCTGACGACATCTAATTTAGCCTTTTTAAAGCAAAATAACAACTGCAATCATAGAGCTGAGTGACTCATTTCTTCAAGGTTTTAATTCCTGTTGTAACCGTTTATTGAATTATGTGAAGGAACTTAATAGCAACTGCTTATTTGTGTATAAATAACAGGACTTTGACCATTTCCTTTGGACTGTATATAATTACTAAACTCTTGCTGGACTGTATGCAGTAATAAACTCCCATTATGTGCAGTCAAAATAGTTAAAAGTAGATTAACACAGCTCTCAAAAGGAGCCATGCGGAGAAAGAAAAGGTGAGGTCAGCATCACCTGCCTGGTGGATTTGCTGTGCCTTTGGCTCTTTTCATTAACTGCTGAATTCACTGGCTTTTCAATAGGTCCTTTCACGGTGTCATGCTACACCACCATTGAGCTACAGCCACGTTGCCGCCCATCTTTCTTAATGGGGACTGGAGACTGTGGAGCTGCCTCCTGTTGCCATGGCAGCAAGCGCTTTCACATTCTCCCCACATAGCTGGGATGTGGAGCGCGAGCGCGGCACAGATCGGTCCGGGGTGGGCTTCGTCCTCAGGACCGGCGCGACCCGGGCTGGGGTTACTTTCTGTGTCGTTCCGGTTACAATCATCCTATCACCTGGATCAGGGCTTTTCAACTAAAGTTACTGCAGGTCAACAGCTGAGGGGCTGAACATCCAGCAATTAAAGTTATTATGTAAATAATAGTTACCTTCAGTGGTTGGCACAGTTCCACTAAAACAGGGCTATTCAACTGGCAGCCCGCGGGCCACATCCGGCCCACCAGTGGCCTAAGTTTGGCCAATTGGTTCATTCATCTCTTAAGCCAAAACCCCTGGTTTTCTACTTTAAAGTGTATGTGACATCATTTTTTAAATAAATATGAATGTATTTTTGGAAAAATAACATTGACAACATACTGTAAAAAATTATTTCACATCGCTGAGATGGACACCTGTTGAGATATTTGCATGTGAAGTAACAGGAAGTGATGTCAAAGGGGAATGTCTCAATGTAAACAGAGAAGAATGTTTCTTTAGATTAATTTAATCATAAAAAGTTGAGGAAGAGCCATAGTTCAAATAATATTGTTTCAATAAACAAAAACCAGGAAGTTTTCTTTCTCAAAGAGTTCCCCTTTGATGTCACTTCCTGTTTCACTTTACTTGAGCCAAATTCAAAAGCAATATGGCCAATTATGTGACATAATGGGTAAAATTATGTGTATTATGATAAGTTTCTTAAAAACAAATATATTTTCTTTGACGTTTTGTTTTTCATAGATATGCATGTCACAGGCACAGTTATTTTAGTTAAACATAGACATGTTTGGTATCTACACTAACGTCAGAATCTTGGCTTCAAGCTGGTTCAAACCATTTCTATGAACATCAAAAACAGTTAAAATTAAAAGCAGTTGAAGATAAAACTATGAACATGAAAATAAAATTGGTTTAAAAATTTGGCAAGTCAGAGATGTCAAAATAGTATTTGTGTTAAATATGATGCAGAATGTGTTATTATTGTTTTTTAAATTGTTTAATTATCACTACTTTTATAGGGTTCTGTATGTTGTGTTCATGATTAAATGCAGCAAAATAAACGCGGGCCGAACTTTGGTCACTCGCAGGCCAGATGTGGCCCGTGGGCCACCAGTTGAATAGCCCTGTTATACACTGCACTTTACAGTTATGTGTTATCTTGTATGACATTACATTTTGTGCCTGTAGCTGCTCTGTTACTGTGTTTTATTTGGTTAAAAATTAACTTAGCATTTCCAACAATCTAACTAGCTAGTCAGCTAGCTTTATAGGCCAAACAGCTAGCTAGATTTCTGCAAAATTAATCTACTTCCAGGATTTATAGTTAGTTGGCTTACCAATTAACTAAAAGCTAGCTAGATAAATGATTTAAAAATATGTAAAAAGTTACTGCCTACAAGCTGCAAGTTTAAATGGCAAACTATCCATCTGCTAGCTAGTTAGTTTTTAGCTAATGTGTAAGCCAGCTGACTAGCTAATTAGTTTCAGTTGTGCAAAAACTGAACCCTTGAAGATATTTATAAAGTATCATTTTAAAACCTAGTTTCACACAACAGAACCGTCACAGATAGAAAGATAGATATATGTTTTGTAAAAATATGCAAATAATGGTTCTTCATAATGACACTTTTAATGTTTTCTTTTTACACAACAAAAAGCTAAGTAGCTAGTCAGCTAGCTAACTAGCTAATCCATGAATTTCGTTTTTTGAACCCACCTGTGGCCTACAGACTGCAAGACACCCACAAAGGCTTTTTAAGCTCAAGGTAAGGAACAAATGAGTCAAATAGCTTTAAATACTCAGTAGAGAACTCTTACAATGTGGAAAAATAATTAATAATAGAAAAAAACTCTGAATATACTCCAGTAGTGTGTTTAGCTAAAGAATTGTGCCAAACCTTGTTGCCTGTACAGTAAATAAACAATCATTTTGATGTCCTAAACATGCTAAATTTGGGTATTTAAGTAAATAAATAAATAAATAAATAAATTGTGGCTACAAGTACAATGCCCATAAATCATGACTTTGATGGATTTGTTATTTCCCTTTGGAATAAATAAAGTATTTTTGAATTTAATTTAATTAAAATTTCTTCCATTTTTTAACCAAATCACAATATTAAAATATATGAATTAGAAAATTCGGGTAAAGTTGCCAATAAATGTAAATTTAAATTTAAGCTTTGGAGTATTTCAAGTATATTTGAACACAAAAACATTTCCATTATGCCTGGGAATCTTTATAGAAACATTATGAGGTACAGTTCGAGTATAATGTAATTTATTAACCTTTATTTTAACCAGGCAAATCCCATAGAGATCCCAGCTCCTTTGCAAGGGAGGCCTGCCCTAATGTTTTTGCACCTGGTACGTTTAGCACAGATCTCTGAACAAACCTTTCATAAAAATGTTTAGAAAGTTAGGTGATTATTGCACAAGATGACAAACAATCTTCTATTTTTCATTCAGGCATCCTGCAGGCCTTCCAGCCTCATGTGGATCAGTGTTACATGTCTGGACATGTCTGCTGCATTAGAAGTGGCCCACACTTAGCCTCCTGAGTGTACAGTGAGGAAGCAGAGCAGAGCAGAGAGAGCAGGTAATGATGCTTGTTTAATTGTTTCAAGGTAATATAACTCCTGTCTTTAGTTATAAACTAACAAACTGTAGGTGTATGTGTGTTTATGTTGGCAGCGAAGGCCTTACTGTGTCACAATAACTTGTTGTATCAGGAACTTAATGTAATTTTCTTGGTGTGTTTAGCTACTGTGCATCATGTGAGTATAAGAGAAAAACCTTTGCTCAGACCATTGAATCTGTTGATAGTGAAGTGCTGCTTCTTGACTTGCTGTTCTGCCTTTTCTGCTCTTGCATTACTCCTTAGAGCTCTTTTCAATGTTTTTTGCTTGTAAGATGACGCAGATCTTAGGACTTTGCACTCCCTCCTATTTTGTTTTGCACCACAACATGGAATCTAGCACTTGCTGCTGCAGAGTCTGTAGTTCTATGTTCCAAAAGAATACACACAACCAGGCCAGCGAGTTCCACCACAATATGCAGCAGCCAGTGGCAATCGGTAGTAAAATGTAAAAATGTCAGTGATTTATTTTTTTTTCTGTGCAGAAGTGAGTCTTTGATTGAGCCTCAAACAGCAAGTCTGAGTTCTGCCTCCCTCTTGATCTCCTCTGAGCTGTGAACACCTTGTTACAAGCAACCTAAAGTAGATTTCAGCTCACACTTTCCACCTTTAACTTACAATGAGTCATTTTGAGGCAAACAAACTAAGGTCTCTTATGAGTAACCTTTGTTCTCTGTGAGGTTACGTGAAGTTGCTTTCACTTCCTATAGTAATGTTGGCTACAATATGCAGGTCCTTAAGGGTTTGCATTGACTGAGCAGCATTTTTAGTAGAAATATGAGTCACAGCGAGACAACGTAGCCGCTGCTGCTTGGCAGTGAAAACAGGCTACACTTTGAAAAAAAAAATGTTGAACAGCTGAAGAAACACAGCTTCAGTGTGAGCAATTATAACATGTTTGCATTTGCATGTCTGTGGTCAAGTGCGTCTTTCACCTCATTGCAACTCGCAACAAACCTTTAGGGGAAATTATGTTGCATACAAGTACGGGATTAACAAACACCAAAACTGTTACATTGTTTTCACTAAACTAAAGCACAGAGGCCTATGACAACAATTTGTCAATTTGTTAATGTTTTTGTACTTTTTTTCTGTAAATCAGCTTAAGAATTACCAATTGTCATATATTGTTTTGTACAAAATGTAAAGGTTTTTATTTATTGTACAGTGAAATTTAAAATGGCAACCAGCAGCTTTAATCTCACATTAGCAGCTATTAAACCATAAAAAAACATGTACTGAGCCACTTCCCCTCCACCGTGCAGCTGATTCTATCTCACAGCCTTGAACCACCTCACTTCACTTTTTTGTTTTCTTGAGGTAGCCTTGAATAACAAAGTTTAGAAATATGCCAGCTTTGAGAGCACAGTTTAAAGACAAAAATATCTACATTTAGATTTAAAGTGCCTGTGACATGCCTATTCTTCAAAAAGTCAAAGAAAACATCTTTATTCTTAAGAAAATTGACATAGTACACATGATTTTACACGTTTTGTCTCATATTTTCTTTTGGCTTTGTCTCAGCCAAAGTGAAACAGGAAGTGACATCAAAGGGGAACTCATTAATAAAATAAACTCTCCGGTCTCTGTTTATTATAACAATATTATTTAAACTTTAACTCTTCTTCATCTCTTTGATAGAAACATCAGATTCTTCTCCACAGTCTCTGTTAGCTGTTGTAACAATGCTCAGTTTACATGCAGACATTCCCCTTTGACATCACTTCCTGTTTCTTCATGTGCAAATATCTCAACAACCGTTCACCTCAGCGGCATGAAATTTGTTTTGCAATATTTTATCGATGTTCTCTTTCCAAAAATGCATTCATGTTTTTTACAAACAACTGATGTCACAGGCACTTTAAATTTTATAAATGGTTAAGCAAAACAGGGACACGTTGGAGGCAAAAAAATGTGTTAAAAAGTTTATTTTTGCAGTGCATAAGTTCACATAGTGGATCTTTTTTGTAATTAGGAAAGTAGTAGTTTTGGATGTTGCACAAGCTATCCAAAAAAACTAACAAATAAAAAAAAATCACAGAAAAGGTGTGATTCACAGGCAAGTATGTGCCAAGAGTATAAGAAGTTTACTATTCAAACAGCAAGGATTTTCACACCGATTCAGGCAAATGTTAGTACAATCCAATAATTATGTTTGTTTTTAATAATACAGTTTGGTGCTAAAGTACATCATAACAGTAAAGAATAATAACTTATTAAGAGTTATTTATTTTGTAACAGTATTCATCAAGCTTGTTTTCTGTGTTTTTTTTTTTATTTATTAGGATGCCTGCCTGTCCAAGCTGAAGAGGAAAAGGTTGGAGCCCAGTTTATGGCTGAAGTGTTGATCCACAAACTCACTGCTGCACAGAACAATCGAGGAGGAGGAGGAGGAGGAGGAGGAGGAGGAGGAGGTATTTGCTTTGCAAGGGTTCCACCACCAAGTGGCTGGGTGGGGGTGTTTATTAGCACTCTGCACTCAGAGTTGTGGAGGTGAGTTTTTTTGAGACAGCTGCAAAAAAAAAAAAAAAAAAAGCAGAGAAATGATGTGTATGACCAATCACAGAAAAAAATGGACAGAAACGAATCAATTCTTTTCACAATCAGAACAATTTGCTCCTCTCCTGATTTGCCTGCGTGTACGCACTGTCTGCACATGCCGGCGCAAATCTCCCACAGCAGCTCACATCCGTGCAGCACGTCTGTCTGAGCGAGCCTGGCCTTTTTTTTTTTTTTTTTTACAGAACCTCCAGCTTTCTCCCTCCTCTCCGCTCTGTCTGCTGCTCCCTCCTGCTCCTTCTCTCTCACTCTCTGTGTGAGCGTAGTCTGGGCGCCGAGCCAAGTGGAGTGCGTTTTTTTGAATGAATACCTGATGCGGCTGATGAGGTTGGCTGGGAGGGGAGGAGCTGTGTCAGTGGAGTACTGCGAGAGCGAAAAGAAAACTGGAGGGAGGGGAAAGGAAAGGGAGGCAGAGAGAGAGAGAGAGAGCAAGAGACAGAAATGCAACCAGGCAGAGAGGGAGCTGGCGGACTGGTGGCCTTGCATAACACACATTTGGAGCAGCTTTGCACGCAGGACTTGGTGAGATCTCCACCAGGAGGGAACTTCCTTTTTCTCGCTGTTGTTGCAGGGGACGGTGCAGCCTCTGAAACGGAGGGGGGGATCCACAGAGAGGGGAGGCACGGAGCAGCTACCCAGAAGAAATAACTAGAAGAGGAGATCGGCACAAAGGAGAGATTCAGGAGCAGGAGTCCGAGGATCCAGACCCCCTCACTGACAGGGAGGAAGAATCCTTGGCTATGCTCTGCAAGCAGTGGCTGTGGAGAGACTGGTGAGCTATTCTTAGTACTTTAACCAGGGAGAGGGGGAGGGAGGGAGGGAGGGAGAGGGGTGTCTTTTCTTCTTGATTTGTGGCATAGTAGTAATTCTGCTCAGCTACTACACTCATGCGCTCTCACTGTTAAGCCCCCACAGGGACTGGAGTCGCAGCATCTGTCCTCTGATCTGTCCAAAGTCCCCGGCCCCCCTCAGCTGTAGGATTTAGCTGCACTGACCCTGTTGTGTTTGCAGAGCGAGTGGGATGGTAGGGTGTGTGTGTGGGGGGGGGGGGGATTACACGTTGAACACGTCTCCGATACGCCGCGCGGCGAAGAGATCCGAGAGCGTTGATGCAGAACTCAGGAGTCATTGTGAAGACAAACAGCCTGAACCCCGCTGCCTGTTCTCACTGTCTGCTGCCACACGCTCGGTCCGCCTCTTAAAGAGGCAGGCGCCGCTGTTGCACAGCAAAAAAAGAGGGTCAGAAATGTCTCTCCGAGCGCGAGGGGGAAGCGGGACACTTTTATTGGGTTTTCTTTGTGGCGGCAGAAGCAGATTTGCCATGAGATGGTTGAGATGACGTCTTACGGCCATGCAGCGATCAACAGCCTAAATGTGCACGAACATATTGTCCTCCACAGTACCTCCCCCTTTCTGTTTCATGCCAGAGCTCAGATTGATAATGATGTTTTTGTTTTCTATATATAGCCTTTCGCTGTGCAGGGTAATCACTGAGTTCCTATGAGTGGTGTAGCAGGTGACAATGATGCACGGGTGGACTGACAACAGGTTCATCACACAGATCAACCTTTATTTGTTTCAAATATCTGGCAGAGAGGCACATCTCTGTGCACCGTCGAGTCCTGCTGCAGAGGAAATGTTTCTATGAAGCCATAGATCAATGCAAGGAGTTAAAGAAGAGTCTGGGAGTAGTGGGAGCAGACCAGCAGCTCTGGTGGTGGTAACAAAAAAAAAGAGAGGGGTGGGGGGTCGGACAAACGAGCAACTGCAGCATAACTGAGGGGGATGTAACCCTACAGGGGAGGCGTCCTCTCACCTGGAGACAGCAGAGACGAGGCTGAGTGAAATCATCTCATCTGCAGACACACGCCGCTGCACAAACCTGTCTCTGTAGCCCCCCTTTCTGTGTGCAGGAGAGAGGGATCGGACGTTAAGGGTGGGCTTCATCTGTGCGTCTGAGCTGAAAAGCATCAGTGTGATGAGCCGAACAGAGCACGTTCTGTCCCTCTTTACTCGTCTCAGAGGTGTCAGCCTGAAGACTGATTCAAGGTTCCCGTGCTGCGTGGATTGGTGGGACTGTCATGTCGTGAAAGTGCTCCTTTGTTCTTTGTAGTAACGTTTAAGCCTGATGTTTGTTGGTGTCACCGCTCCTAATTATAGACTGACATGGGGAAAATCTAGAGAGGATCTTGGCAGCTGATTGTTGTGTGTGTGTGTGTGTGTGTTTTCTAGGAGAGACACCCTCCCTGTTTTCATCCCTTCAAACTGCAGATTTGTGGGTTTTAAATCGGTGGCTTTGTGCTGCTTTACGGATAAGGGATGGTTGTGCCTCAGATGTGATGTCATCACATTGTTGACACAGTGTTGCTGAGGTGGGGTTGTTGCCACTGAGCAGTTGCTGCACACTGTAGCTCAGACTGTAGTGGCAGCTGGGCTGCTGATCGGGGATCTCTCGGTGAGGCGGGGGCAATGGCGCTCTGATGCTGCAGGCACTGCTCAATGTGGGTCAGGAAAAGCAGAACTCTGTCTTCTCCCCTCCTCCTCCTGCATCTTCACGCTTTCCTCTCCCGCTCCTGATCTCCTTGTTCTCTTTCCCTCCTTTCACACAGGTCCGCACCTCGCATTGTGCTTCCTCTTCCCTCCCCATCGTTCTCCTCTCTTTTGTTGCTGTTTCTCTCCATCTCCGCTGCTCTCCTCCTTTGTTGCGTTTGGCGAGGCTACCCTGCTGTAAATTGAGCAGAGGTTCTTGCTGCGTTCGGATGCAGTGACCTTGTCGAAAACCAGCGTCAGAGGGAGATATGTCCAAATGCTAAAAACGACCAAGGTTGCTTTCTTTTTTTTATTCCATCTTCTGTCTGTATGTAACATGTCTGCGTTTGTTTACTGTAGTGAGTGAGCCCCTGGTGCACACACATTTAAGCATTGTCAACTGGTATAGTGAAACATTATTGAATACAATGCACACAAAGGAAAATAAATAGAGGAATGTCTATTGCTTGTATGCACACTCACAATCTGGTACATTTCTTTGTTGTAACAATGCATCTTGGCAATAAATCTTATACCTTTGGAAAGCCTGTTAATTTCCCTTTCAACTGGAGCCACATTTGTAGATAAAATGCATTTGTGGGATGAGCAGCAGAGCTGAGTTTGTGGGTTGTGCACATGAAAAAATGGCCAAATCTTCTCTGCCAAAGAGCGCATTTTGTTGTTGTTATTGACTTTTTTTCTTCTGTTATTCTCAGCTATATAAGAGTTATCGACAAGAAGCATTGTTATAACAATCTACCAAGCACATTTTTCTTTCTGTTTGTTCTAAGTATGTATATATACAGTCCATTTTACTGGAGCTTCTAGCTAATGAACAACTTGGTCCTGTGCATTGACCCACAGATCAGTTTGGAGGAACAAATAGTCCCTTTGAGAAAAGGAAGTAAAAATTCTTGGTATTAAATCTAGCTTTTAGTTAGAATTAATAAGGAGAGTGAAAATGTGCAATGTTTTATTATGTCCAATCATAATTACTGTTATTTGTAATCATGTCTCCTGTGAGTGTCGACAAACCTCTGTGGCTCGTTTTACTTCTACTTCAGCCTTAACTTTTAGTCTTCCTGTTTCTAAAATAAACTCCCACTTACTTTTTAATCATTGTCTTTCTTGTTAATCCTAAATTCAATAACAGCATATAATTCAATAGCACTATTAAAATATTTAGTTGCACTTTGACTGGAAAAACAGGCCGGGCTGCTTTAACTACAATTAAATTTGGAGCTGCACTGTTTTCAGTTAAAGTGCCCACTGACCCAGAGTTCCTTTCTGAGGGTGGATGTTATTTTTACAGAACCGTTTAACCCCTCTGACTCAACACAAGGTCTTGGACTGTTAAAATAAAGACTAAAACACACACTAACCCATTAATGGACTGTTTCCGAATACTCTTATTTTTTAACTCTGCTCTTTTTTACTATAAATCCTGATGTAGATCAGAAAATGCCTACATGGAGAGAAACACCCGACAGAGCCTTTTCCACAAATGTTGCACAACAGCTGTGCCTGTTACACATAAATAATCTAGGAAAAAGAAATTATGATGTGAATCCAAGTAGTTCACAAGGTGAATTTCTGGAGGTTATTCTTAGAGAAAGAGCTGCAATCACTGGATCACATGTTGTGCTCAAGTGCATGAGATAAACACAAATCAAAACTTATAACTGGTGACACCTAGTGGTGGAAACAAAGAATAACATAAAAACATGACAACAGAGTTTGAAGTTTTTTTTATTGTTTGGCTTTTGCAGAGTTCATTTTGAGAAGATGGTTGTTGTTACTGAGCCTGTTCTGCAGCACAGCTAGACATAAAACTAAAAACAATTTTAGTTAAACCAGGTATGTATCAGTGAAAACGTTAACTTTATTTATAATAATAGCACCAAAGTGCTGTACAGCAATCCATAAATATCACAAAACCACAATAATAGCTAAAAATACATTATAAATTACAACCAACAATAGTAAGAACAGATAAATACTTTAATTAAATGCTAGGGGTGCAACAATACATGAACCCGTATCGAACCGTTCAATACAGTTTTATTTATTTTATCAGCTTGTCTTCTGAAGATGCTCTGTGTTGAAGGATCAGTGGATCTGTGTTCGACTATTCTACCTAGGCTGCATTTTCGAGCACAGATCCACTGAGAAACTTGCTGTTTCAGCAACATTTACTTTAAAAACTGGACTTTTGAGGTTAAACAAATGTTCATAATTAATTTAAATAAATTACAAGTTAAAAAGGGCATGGAAATTTCTCTTTTTTTGTATTAAAAAGGTATCGAACTGTGAGACTAAAGTATTGAATCAAACTGAATTGTGAATTTTCTGTATCATTGCACCCCTATTAAATGCCATTGCATAAAAGTAAGTCTTAAGAAGCACTTTGAAAAAGCTCTAATATGAAATAGGGACATATGGCCACAAATGCAAAGAAAAAAACAGGTATTTTTACATTACCTGTCTGATTTTCACTCTTTCTGCTTACAGATTCCTGTCAACGTAGTGCGAGGACTGGATTGGTCAGAAATGATTCCTCATGAAGTTTATGGAGCTGATTTTGTGAGCTGGAATGACTCCACGTTCTCTGGTGTGAGTGCTGGCCCTGTCCGCCAGTAACTTCAAAGAGTCAGAGCCGCGGGGAGCACTTGAGATCACCAGGGAGTGGATCTGAGGGCGAACGTGGTCTCAGAGGAGCCTAAAAGCAGTACGAGGGGAACATTAAGGACCGCGGTGACATTATGAAGGCCAATCAAGAGCGCAGTAATGGATGCTTGCCTCCTAAGAAACGTGAGATCCTGGCGCTGGAGCAGAGGCCTGTAGTAGTAGCTGCAGCGACGCCTCCCGCTGCGGTGCCGACAGACAATCCCCACACAGAGAACCTAGCGTGGCTGGCTAGTGTGGCCAGTGAACGCTGCAAGTCCAGGGAGGCGGAGAGTCCGAGATGTCCCGCCCCCTCCACCACGTCCTCGCCATCCCCGGCAACCCCGCTGTCTACCGTGCCCCTGGCTTCTCTACCTGCAGTTTACCCAGCTGCCCTCCCCCAGCAGGCTGGAACCATCCAGTTTGCTCAGCTCGGACCCAACGTTCAGTTCATCAGTTCTGGTCCGTATGCCGGGTACATCTCCTCCCACATCATCCCGGCTAATGCCGGTCCAAACGGCGCTGCTATATTAGGACAGCGTCCTCAGGCCGACGGTTACACCGCCGCCCTCATGTCCCCCAACACCAAAGGGGAGTTTCAGATCGGCCTCTCCCCCACAGATCTGGCTCCCGTGTCGCTCTCCGGTTCCCCTCAAGTCCCCAACCAGTACATCCACCTGGACAGCAGAACGCCTTTAACCGTCAGCAGGAACGCCGTGACGTCGCCCACCACCCACCTCCAGCTCCACCCGCACGCCGCCGTCCTCCCCCAGACGCTCACGCTCGCCCCGTCGCAGCTGGTGGTCCAGTACGCAGACGGCTCGGCCGGGAAGAAAGCCGAGGGGCATAAAGGTGCGGTGAACGGGGAGCTGGAGGTGGTCAAGCAGGCGAAAGCCTCCAGCCACGCAGTCAGCCATCAGCCGGTCCAGAGCTATGAAACCAGACACATCCTCCTACCTGCTGACTACGGACAGAACCCCACAGGGCTTCAGACCTCCCTGCTTCTTGTAGCTCAGCCCAACCACGGAGCTGAACATGAAGCTGGCTCCAATAAGATCTCTTTAGTCCAGACTGAGAAAGGAAGCATCTGTTTGGGGAAACCAATCTCCAGGGCCTCTTCTTTCTCCTCCATTTCCTCTTCAGAGGTGGTGAAGTCTGTCGCTCCTCACACCGTCATGCAGACTTCTCTGCCCCCCGAGGAGCTGCCAACCAGCCTCTACTCCTCCGCACAGCCCCCCATCATCGGCTACATCACCAGTGGAAACCAGCACACTGTCAGCTACCACGCAGCTCTGCCGCAGCACCTGGTCATCCCGAGCTGCCAGTCCCTCCTCATCCCGGTCAGCAGCGCCAACAACGGCGCGGAAATGGAGGTCAGTCGTGCGGTCAGCACCCTGACTGCCACCACCACCCCTCAAATATCCACCGCCATGCCCCACGCCTATCTAGCCACGGCCCTGTCCAAGTGTGAGGCACTGGGACCAGACGGACACCAGCCCCCCTCCGCTCTGGTGCAGGCCGCCACGTTGCCAGCGCCGCCCCCGAACCCCGTCCCCACCGTGGTGGCAGCTCCTCCCCGAGCTCCCACTCCTGCCCCGGCGTCCGTCCAGGCCTCCCCCTCCGCCTCGTCTCCGCCGTCGCCCGTGGCGCTCCCCCCGTTCTTCATGCGCGGCTCCATCATCCAGCTGGCCGACGGGGAGCTGAAGCGCGTGGAGGACCTGAAGACGGAGGATTTCATCCAGAGCGCGGAGATCAGCAGCGAGCTGAAGATCGACTCCAGCACCGTGGAGCGCATCGACAGCGGGCAGAGTCCCAACGCTGTGGTCATTCAGTTCTCTGTGGGAGAGCTCAAAGCTCAGGTAGGTTCTAAACAAACCTTTTTAAAGCAATCCTGAGGAGAAAGTTAATTTAATACCACCTTAATCGACGTGGTTGTCATGTTGGTTTCATTTATGTTTGATGCTCTTTAAAAAACCCAAATTAAACCCAAATTTAGAACATGAAGGAACAGAGTATTCAGTCCAGGGTATAAGATTATGGAATAATCTGGAGGATGACATTAAAAATGCCAGATCAATGTGTGTATTTAAGAGAATGATAAGGAGTTAAACCTACTATTATTTTTCTTTTTTGTTATCGATTATTTTTGATTGAATTTATTTATTTGAGAAAAAAGGGCAGATATAATAAGATTTTTTCTTCTTCTGCTACCTTTCGTTTAATTTATGATTTGTATTTTGTTTGTTTGTTGAATTTTTGTTGTTGATTTTTAAAGAAAATTAATAAATTTGTCTAAACTAAAAAACAAACTAAACTAAAAAACAAACTAAACTAAAAAATACATACATACTTAACACAAAAATTAATGAAATTTGAGTTTGGTAGATTATTTTTTTGTTGTAACAATGATTATTGGCAATAAATCTTACGATTAGCAGCACCTGGAGGTACCAGAAACTCAAAACAAGAGTCAATAACAGCCAAAGAAGATTTGGCAGATTTTTCATGTGCACAACCCACATGTCAGCTCTGCTGCTCATCCCACAAATGCATGTTCCTTACAAATGTGGCACCAGTTAAAATGGAAAATAACAGACTTTCTAATGTTTATTGAAGATGCATTGTTAAAACAGAGAAGGACACAGACACTCACTGACAGGGAGGAAGGATTGAATTGATTGAAAGATACTAAAGAAAAGGTTTCTGCACAACCAAAGGCTTCCACTGCAAAGTCAGTGACGATGATGAGGGACTTTTAAATTTGAATTGATTTATTCTGAAAGAGAAAATATCTGTCACATGTCAGGCAGTTTTAAAAAAAGTCAAGAAGTATAAAGTTGTTACTTTTATTTCATTTCTGCTTGTTTTCATTCCAGATTGTTATTGTAAAAAATAAATTATATCATATAAATTGTTCCTCCTAGATAGAGTGAATTTAACTGTGGTTGAATGAGAAGTATAAATATATAAAACTCAGA
>JAUBOC010000050.1:6590141-6604513 GCA_032275365.1 Anablepsoides cearensis | reverse complement strand
ACTCAAGTAATATTCCTAAAGGAGACTTTAACTTTTACCAAAGTAATTTTTTGGTAAGATACTTGTACTTTTACTCACATATCACTTTGTGGTACTTTATACAACACTGCTTATAATATAGTTTAATGACATGAGGAATGAGTGCTTATTTTGTAACTTGACATACTGTTTGCATCACATCAAACCGAGGATTAAATCTCAAAATGGTGGAGAAATAGGCAGCAATAGTTAATTGATTCAAACATTTGCAATAGTTATATTTTGTCAAAATCTTAACCTACGAGTTGTTCAAATTAAATATCTAAAATATAAATTTAAAGAGATTTTTTTGAAGCCCATTTTTCAGTAGCAGCTACAAAAACATGATTTTGAGCTGAAAAGCCTTAAATTTTTGTAAATTTTCCTGCGAGCTAAAAGCCTTTGTTCCTTTCCAGTTGGTAAATCTTAATATCCAAAAATAGTTTGAGGTTTCTTCTTTATAATGACACCAAAGATTAACTAAAAAAAAAAAGATTTAGACCAAATAGTTATCCTGATTAGGAAGACAAATCAAAGCATACAGTATCTCTGGTTCTGCTCATGATATCAGGATGATCCAAAGCTAAACTTAACTTAATCCTCAGTTTGATATAATGGGTCACATGTTTCTGTTTCTATTTTTGTAAAAATACATCCTGTGCTTCCCGCCTCAGGTGTGCGTGGAGGTGTTGGTGGAGTATCCGTTCTTCGTCTTCGGCCAGGGCTGGTCGTCCTGCTGCCCCGATCGGACCACCCAGCTGTTCGAGCTGTCCTGCGCCAAGCTGTGTGTGGGCGACGTGTGCGTGTCGCTGACCCTCCGCAGCTTGAGGAACGCTTCGCTCGCCGACAAGCTGAAGGCCGCTCATTTCTCTGACTCCCCTCACAACGGAGATCCAAACGTGAGGAACGGTGCCAGTCCCCCCGGCGGCGGCGGCGGCGGCCATCTTCTCATGAAGGCTTCCGGCGCGGACGGTTCTGGACCAGCAGTACGGCTACCAGCAGAACCAGAACCGGCTCCGGGACAAGCGGAGGGCCTCTACAGGACCCGACCGGCGCCGGCGGTTCAGGGGACTGAAAAAGTAAGACAAGAATCCATCAAAACAGACCTTTCTAAACTCCAGTGTGTTGATTCAGACAGACCTTCCTGTCGTAAGAGACGCTGGTCGGCTCCGGAGCGAGACCAGACCGAGAGAGGCAAGGAGGAGCCTCCTGTGACTCTGCCCAAACCCTCCTTCCTCCCGCAGGAGGTCAAAATCAGCATAGAGGGCCACTCCAGTGCTGGGAGCGAAAGATTTTAAACAAAAAAAAAGGACTAGACTGTTAAAAAAAACATTTTGAATACTCGTGGTTTGGTTTGTGTTCAACCTCCCTCTTCTCAATCAATGGAGGCTACTGTAATATAGACTTTACATGTTTTTCTTTTGTCTGTGATGAAGTACAGAAGAGCACCTTCGTAAAAGTGGGGTTTCACACACACACAAGATCAGTGCAATTAAAGCTGAAAGCAAAAACAAAATGCAGCGTGAATGTGGATCATGAATGGCAGCCGGAGACCTGAGAGAGCCGAGTGTTTTGTTCAATAATCTGGATCAGTTTAGTGTTAAATCTGCCAGGCTCAGTCCTGGTACTGACTTTTTATTTCCCACTCATCCCGTGGTTTCCCTCAGCAAAATCTAGTATACTGAAGTTCATTTTAAGTATACTTGAGTATAAGTTTAAGTATATCAACACTAGTCACCATGTACTTGTAGTGTATTACAAAGTATTCTGATTTTAATACTTGTTCGTACTAAATTGGTGATTAAAGTTTATGAAAAGTATACTTGAAGTAGACTGTTATAATGTCTATAAGTTTATAAACTTACCAAAAAGAAGTACACTTTAAGTACATGTCATTAAGTATACTAAAGTATATAAAAGTGTATTTCCATAAGGGTACTTTTTATTTACCATGTACACTGATATAAGTATACTAGCAGTTTACCAACAATACTATACTAAATTGGCCCCCTATACATTTATGAAAGTACACTCAGAGGTATACTGAAAGTAATCTTCTAAGTATACTTTTAGTTTAATTTTTAAATACACTACAATTAAACCAGTCTGTGTGAAAATGTACTTTCAGTGTACTACTAAAGTTTATCTTGGCCAAAAGTTCAAACATTTGAATATACTAAATATACTTAAGCTTTTAGTATACTTAGTACAAGAAAAGTAAGATAAACTTGGTTAGGTATATCTCAGATAAGTACATAAAAAGTAAACTGGAAGTATTAGAATTAGTGTACTTAATGGATACTTGCATGTACTACTTTTTGCTAAGGGTTAGCACCGTCTGGATGATGATGTGTAGGAGGTGGGTACATTTTGATCATTTCAGTTCTCCTTGTTTTACAGCTGAGACGTGAGTGGAGGTTTAATAAAAACACACATTAGGAGTTGTAATGACTGTTCAGTGATGCTGGCTGCGAGCTCCGTCTCGTGCGTTGGACTAGTTTCATTATGGTTTTGAAAGCTGCTGCAGGTGGCCTTCTTGTTCCTCCGTATCGTGTGTGTGCGCGCGTGGGTTGTGCTGTGTGTGTTTTTTGTGGCAGTCAAAACCGAGCACAGGACGTAAGGTGCTTTTGAAACTGTTAGCCACGAACTCAGTCGACGATATTCATTATAAGACATTAAAAAAAGAAACGATCTGAATGTAAAGGTGTTGATAGTGACTCATGACGTTAGCGTGTGTTTGTTGCAGCGACTGGGTTCAAGATAAATTCCTCTGATGAGATTCCTTAGTTTTCTTTACGCCTCGAACCCTTGTGCTCTTTTTTTTTTTTGCGGCATCTTTATGTTTTACACTGCAAAAACTGTCTTTCTAACCAAGTTTTAAAATCCTATATCAGCAAAAAAATCTATTTGATCTTGTTTTGAGACTGATCTACTAAACAATAACTGATTGTGTCAGAATATTAATGTTGTTTTCAGAATTTATTTGTCTTGTTAGCCTGAAAATTTGACTCAATTTAAGTCAAGAATATCTGCCAATGTAGTAAGAATTTTTTACTTGGTAAGATTCTTGAAATAAGAAAAAATTGAGTCAAATCAAGTATTTAAAGACTCTTACCAAGTAAATATGTTTTACTCCATCGGCAGAAAATTTTGAGTCAAATTATTTAGGCGAACAAGACAAATAAAGTTACACGTTCTGAAAACAAGATTAATATTCTGACACAATCAGTTCTTGTTTAGTAAATCAGTCTCAAAACAAGATCAAAAAGATATTTTTGGCTGATATAAGGTTTTAAAACTTGGTTAGATGGACAGTTTTTACAGTGTCGTACACATGTTGAACTGTTGCTTCTGTTTAACATCACTGATTGAGTTTTTTATTTATCTGCATATGACTTCATCCCCTTCAGTGCTTTCTAATTTATCAGTTAATGTTCTTGGACACGTGAGGGCAGTGCAGCTAACACAAAACATTAAAATGCGTGGACATGCCCTCCAGGACCACCTAAGTGAGAATTGAGGAAACTTTGCATGTTCTTTTGCTCTAAATTATACTCCGGTTTAGTGGCTGTTTTTTCTCTAGAATGGGCTCAAACCTTACAAAAGGTCTTTTTATGTTGTATTAAATAGGGAGTAGTGTAAGGCCCATTACTCTGAATTACTGCAGATCACATTAAAAGTTGAAAAAAGACTTGCTGTGTCAATTAAAGCTGGTAGAAGGACTTTATTAAAAAATAAAACTGCTCTGACATTAAGTTACGATGCATGACAGTGAACTTCAAAACCCACAATTCCTTGCTCAGCGTGTTTTCACCTTGCAATACTAAACTAAAACTAAACTAATTGTGATTAATTTAAAACCTTAAAATAGGAGAAATAAAACCCCTGAAAAGAATTGTTGCCACTCTTTTTCTTCTGTCCTGTTAGCTTTATAAACAGGACTGTTAAATCTCACATTTTCTATGCTAACAAGGAATTAAAACTCATTTCCTCTTGATTTTAAGTAAATAAAGTGGCTTTATTGGATATTTCTTTTCTCTTAGACTCCTCAAGCACAAAACAAACCTTTAACTCCACTCGTAAACAGTTATTCAAGGACTTGTTTGTCCCAGCCTTGCTGATTGGCTTCACTTTACTGTCCTGGAGGCGGTGTTTGTCTTTTTTTTTTTTTTACCACTCCCATAGTTTACAATGAGAATTTGTTTCCAAACTGTTACAGCAATGTTTATTTCTATAAACAGTCTGATCAGATAAGTTTATTGTAACTCATTAACTTTTATATTTTATTTTTGGCTCATCAGCTGCTAAACTGCTTTGTCTGCTGATTGGTGCAGGGCAATGTTTTTATTTTTAACAATCCAAAAGAAGTCTTGATAAAATATTAATAAAAAAAAGAAAGATGAGAGTGTTTTGTAGGTCAGGAAGCGAGATTAAAGAGAGTGTTCATATCTTTTAGGGGTTTTGTGGAAACGTTATGAACAAACAATATCTTAGCTGCTGTTGACAGCTTTTTGAGCAACTTCAGTTTAGAGAAAAAGTTGTGTAAATATGCTAATATTTCTGCCAGAATAACTCATAAAGCTGAAAGCAGCACAGAGGTGACAGCAATCCATTTATTCTTTGTCTCGCTCATCCTTTCTGGTCACAAATGCTCTTTTTCTCCAAACCGAGGTCATTTATAGAGCTGTCTAGACTTAATATTGTTCATAACTTTCCAACAGAACTCAGCTACTAAAGATATGAACTGTTCTTGAAGGATTTTTGCAAACCCGGCCTGTAGAAACCGAATCAAACAATGTCAGGTTGTGTCATTAGAATCCGACACTAAAGCGCTACTCCTCCTTTATTTTTATTTTTTACAGAAATCTAATACCACAGCAGCAACCTCAGTGATGGTATGCCTCTCTCAGGTCCATACCTGATATATCAAAGTACTGATGTTTTGATTAAAGCGGAGAAGAAAAAAAAAATCCTTTCTTACTATTAGACTAGTTTACACAGAATTTCTTAGGGAAAAAAACAAAAACAAAGCGAGCTCCTATGGTTCATACTCAGGAACAGTGTGTATCTGTGTGTTAATGGACAGTTTGTGTGTGTTTGTGTCATTCACTATATGTGTGTGTTCTGAAAAAGCAGCACTTTGATGGAGGATCCAGTTTGGAGGGTTAGATATTATAACTGACTGTTTCGCATCACTTTAACACGTCCTAAAGGTTTATCACTGAGAGAAAACGTTATGGAATGTAAACTGAGGAAACTTATTTTTGAAGATATTTACAGAGCTATTATTTAGAGGAAGAAATGTCAGGGTAAACTAACCAGCTGATGTGGATCATGTACAGTAAATCGTACTCGTGGAACGTGTACAGCGTGTGTGTGTGTGTGTGTGTGTGTGTGTGTGTTTGACCCTGTATGTAGCCTATGTACTGTATGTGCCACGGCGCCTCCTTCTTCAGTCATTCCATTAACTCACCAGACGTTCTGCTGCTCTGCTTCTGATCAAAGGTTCACCAATGTGCTCGGCGCTTTCTGGGAACGTTGACTTCGCAGCATCGCAGCACGCGTGGAAATGGACTGCAGTTTATTCTAATAGCCATTCATTTTATTTTGTTTTTCTGTTTTAAAAAAAGGAAGTTTTATTGTCTACACAGAAACCAGACTGTTTTGTTTGCGTGCGATTGCTCAGGCTAAACACTGCCCCTTTGACTGTTCTCCAAAACTCTGTGGTCTTATATTCTTCACTGTTACAAAGTCCAGCTACTCTTTGTCTTAATAGCCTTTTTTTCCTCCTCACTGTAAAAACATTTGTCTCAACGCAGAGCAACCTGTGGACAGTGGAGTTGATTTTGAAAGTGAGTGGATGGAACATTTTAACACAGGAGTTTTGCCTTTTTTTATTTATCTTTTCATTTGAATTTGACTTGAGGTAATCATAGTACAGATTAACTGGTGAAGCATTAAACACAACAAAAACAGTCCAATTTTGACCAGTTTTACAACTTTTATTCATCAAAATCTACTGGGTTGGTGTCAAAATTTCACTCTAGCACTCCAGGCCTGTCACAATAACAAACTCTGCTGGACAATAAATTGTCTCAGAAGTTATTGAGATAAAAGATAATATTATTTGGAGACTATTATAAGCTACACATCCTTACAAAGTTTACGAAATTTACATATGTAAAAAAAAAATTACGAATTGACCTGAACCAGAGATCGTGACCACACTCAATTTAATTTATCATTCTATTAATTGATTATTTGTTATCGTGACAGGCCTACCCGTGACGACTATTTAGAGCAGTGCTATTCAACTGGAGGCCCGCGGGCCACATCAAGCCCACTGGTGACCAAAATCCGGCCCACCCAATTGGTTCATTAAGTTGATTGTTTCTTATGCACAAACCCTTGGTTTTCTACTTTAATTGCTATAAGTTATTTAAGTTAAACATAGACATGTGTGGTATACAGAAATCTTGGCCAAAAACTGGTAAAAGCCATTTGAATGAAAACCCAACCTAACCCAACCTAACATTTAAAACTACAAGCAGTGGAATATAAAATTAAGATAAGTAAAAATAAAATTGGTTTAAAAACGTGGCAAGTTAAATATGTCAAAATAATATTTTTTGATTTTTTATTACCCCTTTTAGTAACCTGGGTTCTATATATTGTATTCATGATTAAATGCAGCAAAGTAAACTAATTCACAGGGGATAGATTTTTGTAATACTTATTTTTATTTACATAATGAATTTAATTGCTGGATTTTCGGCCCCTCAGCTATTGGCCTGCAGTAACTGTGGCCCCCGGAGCAGTTTAGTTGAATAGCCCTGCTTTAGAGGCAAAGTTAGTCTCACTTTTATTTTTATTTTTTTTACACGTGTAAAACTCAAGCAATAAGATTGTGTACCTCTGCAACTCATGCGAGGAAATTGAAAACCACTGCGAGACATTCTGGAGACTCCTTTCATGAATGTTGTTCACAAACTAATCGTTTTTTTTTTTTAAGATAAGCCACAGTTTCCATTGCAGTACAAAGCTTGATCATTGGCTTTGCTTTTCGGATCAAGATGTTCTAATGTTCGTCTGTTAAAGCAAAACCATTGAAATACACTTTATGATCAGTAAAATGGGCCCTTTAAAAAAATAAGACAATAATCAGCTTTGAACAAAAATGAACTTGCAATCAAAATTGAAAAATCCATAATGGTTTTAGTTTTCTGCCAGCCTAAAGCTTCACCCTTCATGCCAGTTAGAAATGTGCTCAGCTGTGAGGTAATAAAGGCTGGAAGTGGACATGAAAAGTAAAAAGACTTGAGGAGACCAACAGTGAAGCAGTTTTAAGAATGACACCAAGGTTATTAATGAGTAGAAATAATTAAACATTTGCTCCCGAATAAGCCGGACCTCTTAAATGAATCAATAATTACTTTTGTTTTTTTTTTTCTGTACAACGTGGAGCGTGGTATAAAAGTGCCGCTTCGTGGTGGCAAATTTGCACTTTGAAATGTCGGTGTGTGTGTGAGTGTGTGGGTGTCAGTGGGAGGAATACACAGAAGTAACGTTCAGGAGAAACTTTCCTTTCCTCAGTTTGTAAATAGCCAAAGTCTTCCATTATAATGTGGGTCAGACCTCATCGCCAGTGAAAAGGAGAAACACTAATCCCTGTGTACAGATCTATATAGAGATATTTAATAAAAGATAAAGAGATAAAAGGCCCCATCGTCATTCATCAGACAGGATGTTGTTTCACCTCAAATCTTTTCTTGTTTTTGCACCAGCTCAAAAACCCAGGAAGTTACGAGTCTTTTTGGATAAATCTGTATAAAATACAAGCTGTCCTCTCCGTACGGTTCGTAGTCAGTACCAATGATGTTCCTTTATTTTGATGGTGTTGAGATTTGCTAGTCAGAAACTGTTCAATCTTTTATTCTGATGTTTGAGTTTACTTTTTGATCGAATATATTCAAAGGAATAAAGAGTCTAAAGGAACAAAAATAAATAAAAATGTTTCATTCAAGCATTGTTCCACAACTGGTGATTCATTTCTGCCCACATTAGGTTCTTCACCACAGGTTTAGTTTGTCAGAGCGAGGAGGGTTTTTGTCATTTTTCTAAATGTGAGTTTGTAGTTTCCACTCAGATACAGCAGATAAAATCTGCTTCTGTAGGAACAAGAACAAACTCTCATTCTCTTAAGAGATTAAACACTCATCAAGATGCTTCGTTCAGCTGCAGGTTGCTTTGAGTACGTGTCTTCAAGCTAATAAGATCCCATGATTTAAAGTCAAATCTTACAGTATTGTTAAGTAACGTCCCAACAAAATACAAGATAAATATTTTACTCACTGCCTGAAAAAAATCCTGCATCTTCTGCATTTTTAAAATTAAATAAAGCTTTTTCAAGTTAATTAAACCATGTCACATTTTACAAGCATCTTTTTCCATTAGTCCCTCATTAAGCCACCATCAGGTGCGAGAAGTGACCAATAACGTTGATTTATGAAAGAACATGGAAATAATTAACCTGACAGCAGCAACCCTGCAAACCACTTTTCTAAAAAGGCGACGTTAGGCTACAACAGAGCTGTCAAGTAACTACGTACAAATACTTACTTTACTTAAGTAGAAAGATTGGTTATTTATACTTAAGTGGAGAATTTTTTTTTCAAAATTTTCAACATTAAAATTTTAATTTAACATTATATTCATTATTGACTTTAGACAAATAGGTGGTGGGGTTGTACACTATAGAACCCTGTGGCACAGCCTAAGCTTTTATGCTTAATGGCTTTTTTTAATTGTTCATTACCTTTACTTTTATACTTTAAGTAGTTTTAAAACCAGTACTTTATTAATATTACTTGAGTAAAAAGCTTGAGTTGATACTTCTACTTCCAAAAAAATATTTTTAAACCCTAGTATCTTAGACTTAAGTAATGAATCTGAATACTTTTGAAACCTCTGGGCTACAATAAAACATTAGCAATAGTTTCTTTATCAAGTTTAATATTTACGGTTGAATAAAGTTTAGATATGGCAAAAAAAAAAAAAACTCAGTAAACAAACGTATTATACTACATTTAATAAAAAATACTGCACTTATTCAACTCTTCTGTTCTTTGTCTTTTACCTGCATGAGTTTTATTGTTTGTCACAAACACAAATATGAATTTGTTTTCATCACAGAACATTTACACTCCTCCAAACTCAGAGCCCCTCTGATCCAACAGATCTGAAGCCTTTGAGTTATTAGTTTTACCAACCTGCAGTTTTGTGTAAAACCTTTTCTATAAAGGGTCGGAAGAAAGGAGCAGTAATAGTTTTTGTGCCGTGACAATAAAATGAAAAATAAATAAATAGACTGAATCAGATATTCAAATGTAAAAAAAAGAAAAAAAAATGTCCACATTGAAAGGTTCTTTTCTGCTCTTCTAAAAGCTTTCAACACAAAAAAGGCTGTAGAACTTTTCACATCGCTGCTCATACAAATCCACTCTGAGAAAGAGAATAATAATGTTTTTTTTTTCATAAAACACTTAAAAAGTGCTTTAAGCTGAACAAGAAGCAGCCAATTTATTCAGCAACTTTTAAATGAAATCCTCTCAGCTGAAGTGATATTTATTCCTCAGCTGATTCACAGTTAGGTTTGTTCAGCTTTGTGCCACAGGATGGCGCTCTCTGGATGAAAAAAAAAAAGGTTTTATTTTTGCTCCATTTGGGGGAGCAAGAGCTTTAAATTTGAAGTGGAAAGATGCTAATATTTAATTCCAGCAATACATCACACTGTCTTTAAGGAAAAAAACAACTTTCAGAGTCACAAAAAAGGCAATAAGTTATTTATTTGTTACTGGTTTTATCATATTCTTAAAAAAAACACACAATGTGGTGGCTTAAAACAAGTCTACAAATGCTTTTTTTTTCATCAATAATAATATTCTAATACACCAGTCAAACACGTACAGTATATACAGAAACAATGGAAACTTGACGCTTTAATAAAATAGTGCCAGTGTAACAACAAGCTTCAGTATCACACAACGCCCAAATATTGCACAGACATTTATAAATATACATTTTGTGCCCCTTTTTTTTGTCCTAAAGTGATAGTTTAGATCCTTCGAAGTAGGGTTAGCCGTGTTATGAACAGTTAATATCTTACCTGCTGTAGATGGCGCCTCAAAAGCTCTGAAGTATCACTTTAAACGCGTGGTTGCCTCTGAGTGCGTGTAAAAGTGTCGGATAAATTAAACCCTAGAGGTGGATGGAAGAGCGGCACACACACACACACACACACACACACACACACTTGTGCGTAGATCATCTTCAGTCTCGGTGCGCTGCACTCGGGAACACAGAGGAGCATTTCTGACAACAAAGTCCACTCTGTCCTCAGTGCTGCTGCTTCCTTCATCAGATAAACAACAGACATGTGTGTGTGATTTACCAAAGCATGTGTGTTGGTCCCACTCTGTCTGCTGCTCAGGTCCCAGTATGTGTGGCGCTCCGAGTCTTTGCTTTCAGTCAGTTTCATGAGTATTACAAAAAAACAGACAAGACTTCCAACCAGGGAATGAAGGTTTCAACTAAAGCAGATCTCAGATCTGAGTGAAGGTATTCAGAAGGTGCTCGTCCCTCCCAAAGCCAACAAACTCCCACCCGGGAGCCGCCCGTCTCTCGTCTCAGGCGTCCGCCGTTTGATCGGACGTCAGCTTCTCCTGGTCGGAGACGTCGTCTTCAGCCGGCGGCCGCACCCGGTCGAAGAAACCGCACTGAGGGGGGCGGGGTCACATTGCCAGGTTTATCAGACACTAAAACTACACGGTGTTAACGTTTACTGAGTGTGTGTTTGTGTGCCTACCTTCCACATGGCTAACGTTAGCATGGCTAGCACCAGCAGCCCCAGCAGGATGGCCAGGATGATGACCCAGAGAGGAACAGCGAACGACACATCGGGAGTGCCCCACAGCACTGGAGTCCCCATCTGCAAACAAACAAACAAACAAACAAACAAACAAACAAACAAACAAACAAACAAACAAACAAACAAACAAACAAACAAACAAGTAAATAAAAAGCATGGCATTGTTTGAAGGCCACCTTTTATGCCAGAGTTTTAAACTAAAACCATCATAGTCGATTTGACTGAACCTTGTGAGATATAATAAGACATTGTGATATTTTGTGAGGAATGACAAAGCTACCACCACACCAAACTTCAGCTTAATGTCTGTAAAAGCTATTTTGTAACTATTTTTATTTCGGCTAAGTCCAGGGTTCATGCAGGTTTCAGCAAGTTAAATTTAAGACCTTTTAAAGATCTTTTAAAGACAGTTAGGAATGACTTAAGACCAAACTGACACATTAACAGGGACAGTCAAACATTCCCAGAAATTTTAACATTGAAATATTTTATTGCTATCAATTTAGCTATTAAAGAATCGTTCATTTTAATACAAGAACACTGAATTATTTTAATGAAATGGTCATATCTGACTGCTGTGGATTGCTTCCAACCGAGTGCAAAAAAATCACTGAAATGAAGCCGAGTCTCACTGAAAACACTTCCCCATGTTTAAACAACAAGCAGTGGACATGACTGAACTTCTTTGAGTTTTGGGCAGGTGAACAAGCTGCAGTATGCAGGGGTTTTAATGGCAAAGAGGTCGAAAACATATTAAGTAAACTGTGCCGTTTTTTGCCTGCAGTTAGCACAGGATTTGTAGTTTAACCACGTATAAAGACCGGTAGCAAACTGAGCCCTTCATGAAGACAGATCCCATGAACCTCTGTTTATTTATGAAGCCAACGCTTCTGGGAACGATTAAAAGTAAAAAAATTAAGACAAAAAAATTAAGACCTTGGATGAAAATCTGGACTTTTTAGGCCTAAAATTTTAATTTTCGAATTTTAGACCCTGTAAGTCAGTTAGCTGTGGTGGCCATTTTAAATCTGGTGAACTCCAAAGGTTCATCAGCTGTAGACGTCTATTCAGTGATTACTTCCTGAAAGTTGAATTAAAATCCATCTAATTGATGAGATATTTTGCCACCTGTCAGACATGAGGAAAAGCACAACCGCCTGTCGCGTTTGGCAGCAGGTTGGTGATGATATGGAGCTGATGTGGTTCTTTGAGGCGGACATGAAGACAGAGTTCAGGTTCTGGTTCTTACCGAGGTTGTGTGCTGAGACAGCGTGGAGGGCTGGACCAGATACGGCACCGTGATGACCATGAAGGACACGGTGGAGTTCAGGATGTAGGGATCGTTACGCCGCTTGGAGGTAAAAACAGAAAAAAAGTGAAGTTTGACCAATTTAACCTGACTTCCTCTTATGTAAAAAAACCCAAAATAATTGAATAAATATCAGCGAAGCAGCTGACCTGTAGGAACGTGTGCGCCCACAGTCTGGATCGGATCCTAACGACGGCACTCTGACCCCGGTCCAACCGACCGACGGCACACATGATCTTCAGACAGGAGATGTTGGTGCAGTTCTGTTCGAAAGACATCCAGCATGAATCACTGACAAACATTTAGTTTAGGTTGTTTTCCTTGGAGAAACACATGCGAGGCTCACCAGGGTCTTGGGGCTGGAAGTCTCTGCGGTGCTGACAGATCGTTTGTGCCGATGAAGAGGAGGAGGAGGAGGAGGAAGGGGATCGCTGCTGTTCCTCAAGAAACCCAACAGCTCCGGTGTGTCCTGCAGAGAAGAGACCTGGTACAAACAAGGAGATGATGTTATTTATTCATTTTGGTCCAAACTGAGCTCCATCTCCAGCAGGTAAGATATTAATACTCATAACCTTTTCACAGAACCACACTTTGATTTTGCAGTAAATATTTTCTAAAAACATGAAAAATTTATGGATTTTAATGAAACTCTCGAAAAGTAATCATCAGATTTTCAACTAAATTTGATTCAAGATGGCCGCCATAGCCTAGCGATGTTAGCAGGCTAAAGTTTTTCGTAGTAGTTTGTGAGTGAAATACTCAACATGTGATTTGATAGCAAAACAAAGCAGCATGTAAGCAAAAAAAATGAAATTATCACAACAACTCAGGGAGTTTTACTGATACTGACACAATCCAGACATGATGTCAAAGTTTGACCAAACTGGTTTCTCAACATAAAAGGATTTTAGTTTAAAACTTTGGCATGAAAGGCGGTGGCCTAGACTTTTTATTTCAATACATTTTCAACAGAAGGTTTGCCAGAACCGTTCATTATTTATTTAAAATGACAGACCCATTTTGTTAAACTACCCAAAACACGAGTGAGGTCACGTAAACAGAAACAAATAATCAATTAGAAACCGCAGTTACAGAGTTTGAAACATGTTTGGGACGTAATCGTCACGTGTTTGTTCTAACCAGGATCTCTGCAGCACATGATGCAGCCTCGTCTGCCACCGATAAAAAAAAAAAACAAAAAAAACCCCTCAAGATTTAAAAAAGCTAATAAAACACAGAAACCTTCAGCTGTAGAGACAAGTGTGACGCTTGGAAACACCATCAAAGAGCGGTTTGCCTACAGCTGGGTTAAAGGAGATTTCATTTCCTGTTCATACAATCAAGAAAAAACATAAAATCAGGCTCAAGTTTCAGATAACAGAGCAATAGATTTCTCCTCAGGAAGTTAAAACCCAGGTGCAGGCCAATAGGAACAGTTTGATTTGATAATTGAAATAAATTCACTGAGAACACGTTGATTGCTCATTCAACTATTTTTGGAGGCAGATTGTTTCCTTTAAGTCTCTCAGCTCTGTGGCTGGAAGCCCTGCTTGGTACGGAAAAACAAACCACAGGCATTTCCTGTAATAAACTCATTTTACTACAATTGATTAATTGACTGAATAATTGACCTCGCAACACGATTTCTATAACATCTGTTCAAAGATGGAATACTTAATGTTAGGAGAGAAACATTGACTGTAATCAAACCAGATTACAGTGATGAGTTGATAAAAACTGGTTTTGTTTTTATAAAGTATGGTGAAAAAATGTTTTAAAGTGCCTATGACGTCAATTTTATGTAATAAATGTGAATGAGTTTTTGGAAAGAGAACATTGATAAAATGTTCCAAAACAAATTTCAAGTTGCCGAGATGAACGGTTGTTGAGATATTTACATGTGAAGAAACAGGAAGTGATGTCAAAGGGGAATGTCTGCAGGTAAACAGAGCATCATTACAAAATCTAACAACACAGACTGTAGAGACAAATTTGATGTTTCTTTAGATTATTTTGAGTTGCTATCAAAGAGATGAAGAAGAGTTTAAATAATTTTGTTTTAATAAACAGAGACCAGTGAGTTTATTTTATTAATGAGTTCCCCTTTGATGTCACTTC
>JAUBOC010000050.1:6564440-6578584 GCA_032275365.1 Anablepsoides cearensis | reverse complement strand
ACAGTTTCAAAGCAAATTAATTCAGACACAAACCATTAAATTCAGTTTCAATTTAGTAAAATTCATTTTCAAACCAACGCATTCAATTTCAAATTCTGCACATTCAGATTCAATCTGAGCAATTCATATATAAATTCCTGCTGGCACAAGATTTATCCCATAGAAGCTGTTCCCAAATTTTACTTCATGGCTTGGCTTCATGTGCAATCATCTGCAAAACATTCATCTCCTCCACGCCAGCAGCGTACGAGCGTGTATGTGTTAGTGCATGGTGAGGAAGGCTGTTTACATAAAACTGCCGTGGAGATGTCGAACAGCTGGAGAAAAAAAAAAAAAAACTCGCTAACTCATGTTAAAACCGACTATAATGTGAGCGAGTTCAATGTAAACTCTGCTCATTGTTTGAGGAACAGCAGACACGTTTTTTTTTGTTTTAGTTCACGTTTGTCTGCGTTTCTGGAGCTGATGAGCGTTTACAGGCTGGGGTCAGAGGGCGTGACTGTGGGGGTCTTACATGCTGGCAGAGAGGTGAAGGTCAGGGACACAAATGTTGTCATCGCCGCAGTCCACGAGGATGTAAGCCTGAGAGGAAGAGGGGGCACACAGACAGGGATCGTTAAGGAAAGATGTTTAAAACACAATGAGGGTGAAAACAAAAAGCAAAACACATCTGGAGCAATCAAGAAATCAGATGCCTGCAAAACAGAAAAGTCCAGCGTCTCTACTGTAAAATCACCTGTGGGTGTTTTTAAATGTGCAAAGTCCAAAATTCAAAGGTCTTTGTAACAAATACAAAGTAATTATTTGGAAATAACTTATAAACTAGTTGGACACAGTTTGCTCTGGAAGTGTCTAAACATTCTTTAGAAAGGAATTCCAAAATGATAAAGCGCTGCGCACCAAACTCCAGCTCTGGAAAATTTATACGATCCTCATTTAAACACATTCAACAAGTGGAAAAGCAATCAGGAGGGTGCATATTTTTCCATCAGGAGTGCATGTTTCACAAACCAATAAATAAAGAGAAAAATTGGTCCACAGCTGAGGTTTGTTGTGCTGCCAGCTACTTTTTTTTTCACATTCTTTTCGGTTATTACATTCATCAAACTGCATTAAAAGAGACTTTTGATTTAGATACTTAATATGGTGAAATTCTGGATTTTAGCTGGTTAACTGGACGGTCCTGTAACAGGGAAGATTGGTTAGCCTGGAAGCTAACGGTGAAAACAAAGTAAATTGTTTCTACCGCTTTTAGTTTCTTCTTTCCTGCTGCGACGAAATGAGGCTTAGTGTTTGTGTTTGTTAGCAAAATATCTCGATGAAACCCATCTACAGTACAACTGGTTCACTTTTGCAGTTAACTCGATTCAAGATGGCCGCTGCAGTAAATCAACCCTAGCAAAACACAACAATGGCTAAAGCTCAGTCAGTTTTAATGATATTGTGCTAAAAATTTGAGTGGTAGTAGCAAAAGGTCATTCCCAGCATATGCTCGAAGTGCTAATAGATTTTGCCTGTGACACGAATATCCTTCAAAACAAAAAGTCAAAGAAAACATCCTTATATTTTAGAAAATTGGGATAATACACATGATTTTACTCATTTTGTGTACATAACTCGCATATTTGAACTCTGACTCTTCTTCATCTCTCTCTGAAAGTGACTCAAAATGATATAAAAAAAATCTGAATTTTCTCCAGCACAGCTCTGTTAACATGAAGACGTTACCCTCCTGACATCACTTCCTGTTACTTCACATGCTAATATTTTATCAACTGTTTATCTCAGCGGCGTGATTTGTTTTTTGCAACATGTTATTATAGTTATCGTTTCACAATCATTTTTAAAGCAAAACATTTGATGTCACAGGTGATTATAGAAAAGTTTTAGTTCATTGCTGAAGTTCATCAAAACTGGAATCAATCATTTTCAGATGTTACGACTGGAACTGTAGCCCCCTAGTTTTGTTATGAAGCAAAAAACTAAAAATAGACTAAAAAAAATCATAGCAGATAGACAAATAACTGAAAAGCTTGATGCCAAATAATTCACAAGTTTCATAATTTCTTAACTCAATGAAATGTTTTCTTATGGATGCAAAGAGTAGAGAGCTTGTGTACTGATTGTATTGTTCCCTTTCTTGATGTTACCCCTAGTTTGGTCTTTTTCTCATCTTTTATCCCTTATTACTTTCTTAGTATCGTTTTAGTTCTTGATATATTTCATCTAGCTGTCTCTTGGCATTCAGAGTGGTCGGCAAAGTAAGAATTTCATTGCTCAGGGAAACATGTTTCATGTGTGTATATGACAATAAACACTTTAAATCTTGAATCTTGTGTATTGTACAGTGAATATATCCACCTGCTCTTGAAGGAAGGTGCTGCTGTACTGGTTGAGAACAGGTGGGAGAGCTTGGTCGTGTGCAGGTGGAGCCAGGCTGTAGTTGAGGGCCAGTGAGATGGGGGTCAGTTTGTCCCTGAACTCATCCTCCTCCTGTAGAGACAGACAAAAGTGTCGACGTTTTGTTCGTCTAACTGTAGCTGATTCCTCCTGAGGAGTCACAGCTCAGTAAGCAGAGCCTGTACGCAGCAGGGCGTGAGGCAACTCACCCTCAGATAAATGATGTAGCTCAGACATGAACGTGGGCGGCTGTGACCGAGCCGCAGGAGCCCGGTGCGCTGGGGCTGCTGCGAGTCCAGGAAGAGAACTCGCTTCACTCCACCCCTGGTGCCTTTCGACCAATCCAGCTGCAGCTCGGCTCTCAGATCTGGACAAAATACAGCGACAATAAAGAAGACCTGACACTGCTTAATACCTAAATCCACCATTTCTGTTCCAATAAATAATCACTGAAGAGCTCTGTGTAGGTGTTAACCCTGCAGAGAATCCTCAGACAGTGGAAACAATCTACATGCGGTGAGAAATGTCTCCCATAAATATCTCTCTGCTTTGTTTTTCTTACTGAATGTTGTTACGAAGCAGTGATTTGTCTGCAGGAAATACTATCAAGATGAACATTGGATCGGACACAGACTCTTTAATCACTCTGACATCTTTCCTCCTTTAGCCTCCCTCCTATTCAAAAAGCAAAGTGCACAAAATGCTTACCTACAGAGCTGGGGATCCCCACACCGCTCACCGCTGCACACACACCCACTTTAAGGCTAGAGGAACAGAAGATAATGGTCTCAATTAATGTGCAGCATTTTGTAAATTACAATGTCACAATGGATTGAGTATTGACTATGAAAATCAGTTTCCCCCTCCAAATTAATGATAATTATTAAAGTCTAGCATCACTTGATGGAATCGCCTGCTGCCTTTAATGCCAGGATTTCTACCAGAAATCCTATAATGTTGACAAGTTGTAGCTGTTTTTTTCAAACCTTTTAAATAAAGTCATGCACAATACGGTTATATTGTGAGATTTAGTGTTGAGGATGACTCTCAGCTACTACCACACCAAAATCAGCTCAACATCTGTAAAATAGGCTGATTATATTTCTGTGTTGGCTTAGCTGTGCCAGCCTGCGTTGACACAAAAATTTATCAGTTGTGGACTTTCATTACTTTCTGAGACTTTCAGTCATATCTAATGGTTCATGAGCTATTTTACTAACAACACAGAGGATCACAAGCAAAATCATAATTACAAATTTGCCTTTGTCGATACATTACAAAAAAAAATCAGAACATTAAGTTGATTGTTCAGGTCTTTTGATGTAGAAAACTGTGAAATTGTAATGAACAATTAATGGCTTACTTGTTGCAAAAAATCTGAACAATATCTCTATTATTATAATACCAGGATGTGCAACTGGTGGCAAACCCTCAAAATAAACAAATAAAATACCTTTTTTTGGGCATAAACTATCTGTTTGCAGAATTTCAAGGCAAACCTGTGTGTTTGGTCTGCTTAGAGTTGCTGTCTGCCATGAAGGATTTTAATATAAATCACCACTTCAACATGTTGCACAAAGCTAAATATGTGAAGTTTAGTGAAGACTTTTAACCAGAACCACACAGGAGTCTGCACTAAAGTGTTTAATTTTTGTTTGCTTCAAATGCTTTAATATTTATTAAACAAGAGCACAACTGTTATACATGCATTTGAGCATGAAATATGTTAAGTTACTGCACTGTATGTTGGTCTAATAAATATATACAAACATTTATAAAATGCCAGTTTTCTTATATTTATGTAAGTGTGCAGCGCTATGACCCTCTGTTAGTGTCAACAAAAAATTGTGGTCCCTCCTGTCCTTTAGGTTGTCCATCCCTGGTATAATATGTTTAATGCTTTTATTTATTACAGCCGTCTCTAATGCAAGTTAGTTGAGGAAAAAAAAAGCTACGTCACTTAACTAAATAAACTGTTTCTAACCATTTCCTTCTTCCTGTACTCCAGGGGGCTACGAGAATTAGCGGAGGCCCCTTCTATTAGACACACAGATATGGGAGGCTGGGAAATGTTTCTGCATTTCCGCCACTCGTGTTTATTACTCTGTGTTTTTATATGTCTTATCAAGATTTTTAAATCAACAACAGGAAAGTGAGTCCCACAGGAAGAGCTGGACGTATCAGAACGTATGAATCTGGGGAAACCTGATGGATGCAGCACTCCTGTTAGGTCTGACGATATGAGGCGGGATGTAAAGGCCCTCGTGCTGTCACGGTGTGTGTTGGTGTGTTTCAGATTAGGGAAGGTGTGAACAGCCACGGTGCAGATGTAAAAATTGTGTGTTTGTTAATAATTAGGACTCCCACGAGATAACACCGTAATAATGATGATTAGTTTGTTTTTGTTGAAAACATGTGTGGTCTGTGTGATAAAATCCAAGTTTCTGTTTTTAAAAATGGATTCCATACGTTGCAGCCCCTACAAGGCGGGGTTTGTTTTATTTATGCAAGTGGAGGTTTCGGGAGTGTGTGGCGTCAATGAGAGCTTCGTGTCACACTTAAATGTACGTTACACAGAAATGAGCCCCAGGTTAGTCATTACTGTATGTAATTTTCCCTTCAATGCATCTGTGCACCAACATCCTACACCCTGTTAGACGACCCTCCCAGCACGCCGTCCACATAATAAATGTCCTTACGCAACACCGAGGGTCTGTTTGGAACAAAACACAAATCGTTATAAGATCTGACCGGAGAGCAGTTTTTACCTCAAACAAGAAGGCATTGTAGCTGGATTATTCAAAAAAGAAAGTTATGGATGGATTTAGATAAAACATGTTTTTAGAGGCTGGATATGCTTCAACTTAGAGGGAACCAGAAACCAGATTTTGATCTGAATTTAATTTACCTTTTAAATCAGTTTTGGTACAAATGAAGTATACAGTCTTGGAGTGCTCTTGTCTGTATTGTGACTTTCCTCTTTTTTTTCCTTGTTTTATTAGGTCCAGTGTTTGAGTTGGTCCACACGCAGCTGTTTGGCATTTGTTAGCACTTTTGAAACATGAGGAGTTTGAACAAAATGCTGCACAAAACAATTTCTTTTCCAGTATAACTGGCCCTAATTTATTTAATTCACCAATTATCTTGTTCCCTGTCCGCTTTTGTCTTTTTATCTAGCTCCAGGTGTCTGCATTTGTTAATCTATTACTTTACTAATACTGTAAATACTTACCTTTAACATGAAAACAAAGGGAAGTACTGTATGATAAATAAACATATGAATGAATGAAAGGATTTTGGATTCATCCCCTGAGGGAAATTATTTGGTCACAGCAAAGCTACAGCAAATACTATTTCTCTGGGATTAGACCTCTGTGTAAGTCAAATACATGAGCAATTTGTCAAAAAAAAAATATATATATACAGTATATATATACAGTATATATATATATATATATGTAGAAGTAATACACATACGACATATAGGTACTTACTAAGAACAAATTTGATTGCTGGCTATAGTTTCTGTTTTCCAGGGAAAAATAAACAGAATCTGAGAGGGAAATTTTTTTTTTCTTTAATTATGAAATAGAAGGACTATTTTTCAGCCAGAGAGTTCAAGAATTCTTTGAAGTTAGCTGAAGTGCATACAGAACAAGAGTCAATACTGTTTAATGACCTTTCGTGTAAAAAGCCGTTGGGTAATTGTTGCATTCACCAGGAAATCAGATGCTTCAACATGTGACTTAAATGTTACATAAATACAATACCGCAAATTATCACCTCTTTTAAAATAAATGTCGGTGATCTCCTTTCATTTTTCTGCTCCCAATTCTCTGAATGCACACCACAGACCTAAACTTTATGACCAATTATTTACTAAGCAAAGTTTAGTTTTGGCAAAATTCACAGAGTTTTAGTGGGTTTGATCAGCAGCCAGCCGTGAGTCCCATCCAAGATAATCCTGTAGCATTTCCAGTCTCAGTAAGTTACTTCGGACCGACACTAGACTGGTTCCCCTCAACTTAAACTCACGCCAAAGCTTGTTCAAAGCCAATTTGCCACCCGCACAAGCACTGATATAAGTTAAACTAAATGATGTGGTTTCAGATTAATTGCAGAGCCTCGTAAATCTGAGTTTCCAGGTTATATGAGCCGGCTTTTTCTTTTCCCAGCAGAGCGCTACATTACTGCAGCGGAGAGTCAGACGAACAGACGGGCTGATGGCAGACGTCTCGAGCACAGGGGTGAAATGTTTGTCACATTTGTCAGCGTGAGTGTGATTTGTGAAAGTGTATGCTTTACGCGCCGGACCGTTTTACGACGCGCGACAGTTTCTGTTAAGGATCTGTGCAGCAGAATGGGCCTCATTACTTTCATCTTTAAGACTTTGAACCCTTTAGCTTTAATTCACCTGCACACATATAAACACACAGTCACAGGCCTTGTAGGAACAAGATTCTAAATTGCTTAGTTTGGGTTTTAATGGTGGGAAAGTGAGTAAAGACACTCTAAAAGGCTTCTTTTCATTCTTTAGATGTTTTAGAGCAGAAAAAAGTAAGCAAAGTTAGGGAGATAGAGGTGCCTTAGAAAAGATGTTGGGATGGAACTTGATGAATTAATGGTTGAACTGAGACAAAGGCTCTTCAAAATGATGCAAAATCTACATTTTTGAGCTTTATATCATGTTATGTCTTCCCACATCAAAAACATACCCAGAGTGTTGCTTTGACTCATTTATTCATGTTTGAAAAATCCTTGAATCGCCTGTGGTAGCCATGCGGAGCTGCCTAAACCTTTGCTGGTACTAAGCACCGTCTATTTTATCTAGCTCCTCCCCTCGCTCAGAAGGACAGAGACAGAGGCCAATTTCAAGGAATTTAAATGGGCTATGATGCAAAGTCAATTTTTTTTAATGTATACAGCATTTTCACAACAACTACAGCAACATAGCTAATAGATTGTGGTATAAAATTTAAGTATGTTCCTGTAAAATGCACAATACCTCTACCCCTTAAAATATTCAGAATTTAAATTAGCTCCTATCTTTTTAACACCATCATCATCAATACCATAAAATCAGCCATTTAGAATAACAAAACAGACATTGTTGTTGCTTTGGCAGTGATGAACTTGTTTTATGAACTTGTGAAGCCTCCATTATTAAAAACAGGGCAGCATTCCTGTAAATGTCTGCCCCAGCTTGAGAAAGGCACCACAAAATGATGCACATCTGTTTGTTTTCCTCCTGCTAATGCAGATATTTTTGCTATTTTTGTTTTCATTCACATCAAAAGCACATCGAGAATCAGTATTTTTGCCAAAAATAGATGTAGCCAACAGTACTACCTGATGTTTTATTGTATATAAACTATCAGAGGAAATGGCCTGTGAAAAGAGTGGGCTCTAACAAAAGCATACTTGGCAGAAAATTGAATCAACGATGAATGGAGCAAACCTGATGTGCTTTTAAAATCCAATCTCTGTTGAATTCAGTTGAAACAAGCCTTCAGTCTTTTCTAATGCAGCTACTTTATCTGTAGTAACCTCTTTAGAAACTTCCAAGCTTGACTCAAACACAACAGAAAAAAAAGCCATCTCACAAACATTACGGGAAACCAGCTTCACCACAAGGGAATCGGCGGCGGCATTAAAACACTAATATTTGTTTTGAAACGGCGCTATATAAATAAAATAAATGAACACAAATATCAGAGTAAGACCACCTCCTTTTCCGCTCAAAAAACAAACTGATTAAGAAAGTCTACTCTCATGACCTCTCCTGAAGGGATACAAGTCATAAAAAAGTTAAGAAAATATTTTTGTACAACTTCTCTCTGCTTGACCCCCAGTTATTTTTGCCACCTGCATTGGGTAGTTTTTGTTTCACATTCCACCACCTCCTCTTATGACCTTTACTCATCCACTTTAATTTGGTTTAATTAGAATTGAATAAATATTTCAATCACATTTTGCATAAAAATGTTGCTGCCATTTTAGTCATGTCATAATGATTGGGGGCTTGTCCGGGATTCTAATTGTATGCAAATTACTATGTTTTGATTTAAGACAATATACAGTATCTGCCCGAGAAATAACTCACTTGCATTTAGAGTGCTTGTAAAGACATTGTATGTTAATTAAAGGTGATAAAATAGAAAGAAAGATGGTGTCTTACCAGGTGACCAGGTTATGTGTGTGAGGGTGATAACACTGTCGATCATCAGGGTTCAGGATTCTGGGAGTTAGAGTCAATGCAGCTTCCACTGACACAACAGCTTGAGCCCTGCAAAGTCACAAAAAAAATTTAAGATGTGAAAAAGTTTAAATGCTTTCTAAGAGAACACTCAAATATGGTGAACCTATGCTTTTTTTAAAGACCTGTACCTGTAGACCGAGACCTCGCCTGCGCCAAACGCCCCGACGATCAGATCTGAAGAGAGACGGGGAGAGCAATGAGAGAAGGGAAATAAACGAGCTTCAAAGAATGCAACAGATGGGACTGATTTCAAGGTCTCCAGCAATCTTCATCAAACAGACATCGCGCGTGTAATAAACACACACAAACACACACACTTACACTGTAATGAATAGCTCAGATTAAGATGTCATGCTTTCCTTGTCATATAGTTCAAAACTAAATTTGCTAACATAACACACAAAATTTCATGTATTTGCATCTGTTTTAGCATGAATATAAACATATATAGACTGGCGACAGGGACTCCACGTTGCATTCCAGGGCCATTAGAAAGTTCACATTGCTCCAATCACTGTTCACTTAACAGCATCGTTTCCCAACATTCTGCGCGAACGCTAAATTGTTAGCAGCGCCAGATCTCGTTTATATGTGATTTTTATTTGTTTTCATGGGGTTTCGTGATGAACACATGCTTTTAATTGGCTCCAAAAGTTTAAAATAAAGACGATATGTAACGGCTGTGGTCAGGGGACACATACCAGTGAAAGCCACACACACAAAGAAATACACACTCGCACAAGTGCTGATTAAAACAATGTGAAACTGAAAGAAAAGAGAGACTTAATGGATACAGGCCACCACTGCCAGATGCAGCAGGAAGTTAAGCTAAGTGATCCTGAGAAAGACACAATAGCCTAAAAAAAGTCAGCTGTGGTTCAGTCTACTGACTGTTTTCAATAATAATTATTTATCATATAGCAAATTAGAGCAATCTTCAATTTCCCTGTCGTTTGATCAGTTAAATTAGTTTAATATATGCTTGAAATAAGATGCTAACCGTCTGAAGGAGAGTGAAAACAACTAGAAGTGTACGCTTGACTTTTCATGTCTTTCCTCATCCGCGTATTTAAAACAAACAACTAATTGAATCTAAGAGAGGCACATCTGTTTCTGCCTTTGGCTGCAGTCACTGTGTCCCCCTGAAACCACAACATTAAAGAGTTAGGCCTTGTCCCTTTTTCTCTGGGGTGCACAGTGTTCCTCATAAAGTATGTTGATCAATCAGCGTTTCAGTCCTGTAATAAAAAAAAACCCTTAAGGAGAGTATGTGTGTGGAAGAAAGAGAAGTAAAAAAGTAGAAGATGGAGGAGGGATAGACAAAAAGAAAAATAAATTGGGTATAAGTTTGTGAGTGCTGCCGCAAAAACCACAATCTGTGAAAGTAATCAGAGGCAAGGTGTGTTTTTAGACTGAGAGGGATCACTACATTCCTCAGTCCATCCCACTGTTGTAACCCAGAAACTTTAACTCCCCTCCTGCCACAAATATGTCAGTTTGACCGATGTCTTCGCTGCCTAATCTAACGCCTATGTTTGCTCACTTAATGCTGCATGACACCAGGCTGATTCGAGCAGAAGGGCACCTTTGGGGGTTAGGCGTGTGTGAGAGTGTAAGTGGCTGCATCAGGGGTTAAATCAAATAACGTCTCAATTTCCCGTTTGTGTAAATCCCATTTTAGCGCGCCACTGTTGATTTCAGGTGTCAAAAAAGAAACCGAAGCTTATCTGCACAGAACTGTGACACCAGAGATGTTGGTGTGTGTGTGTGTGTGTCCTGGTGCCGGGAAAACACAACTTCCACCCAGAGTTTAGACAGACTGTCAAGCTGTCACTGGCTGTCTGCAGATACTGCCTGTTCATCTGCTTGATGGGGAAAGGTCAAAGGTTATTTGTACTCAGCTTAGGAGACAGAGGATTTCCTAACTCTTGGATACATGCAGGTTTTTAAAATATATTTGAAATGCACCAACTTCATGGTGAGAATCAGAAAGTCCTACAATCTTACATCTAGCCAAAAAGTACTTTTGATTGTCTTATTGCACTGATTATTACATTATATTACATTACATTTCACATTATATTTTATGCTTGAAACCAGCATATTTATGCACAGTTGCATCTTTAGTTTTATAAAACATGCAAAAATATATATATTTTTTACCACTGAAGCAAAGCACAATGTCGGTAAAGATAAAGTCCTCATTTGAGGACACTGGGACTATAATTTCGTTATTAACTGTGCCATGAGGTAGGACAAACCTGCAAATATTTACAACAGTTTACGAATAGTTAGTGTAAGGGGTATATTTGGCCACAAATTTTTGTTAAACAAATCTGGAAATATTTAGAAGAGTTCACAAGCGCAAATAGTTCTTGCAAGTGCTAAATTTGTGCAACCAATTAATTATACCGATGATGTTCAGGTCAAATAGTCTGCGATTTCCTGCAATTACGTCACATAATATGTTGTTCAAACTGAAAATCAATCTGAAGGTTGTCGATGATAATGATGCATTTCACTAATCTTGCTCTGGTCAACAGCTGGCTGCTGTATTGCCAAAATAACTAGGAAAATGGAACCACCAGAAAGGCTATCATGAAGTTTCTCAAGTTTAGCATGGTAATTGCTTAGGTATTCCTCAAAAAGCATAACATTTTGAGACCCATTGTCCTCATATGAGGACATCTTTTTTCTTTTTTTCTTGCAAAAACCACTTCCTGTACCATGACAGAGTCTAATTATTATTAGGTCCTACTAATCCCATGTATCTTATAGAGAAAGAAAAAATGCACATCCAGAAAGGCTCAGGTCTCAGGAGGTTATGAAAAATAATCAGTTGCATTTCTTAAAATAAAGAAAACTTCCAAGCTAACAAGATTAATCAAAAAAAAATTCTGCACTTGCTTAGTGTCGGTCTCAAAACACGATCAAAAATATTTTTTGTCTGGATATAAGATTGTAAAAGTTGCTGCTTGATCAAATAAGAACAAATGCTAATGAGGTAATATGGCATTATATTGCAACAAGTACAAAATCACTCAAAATGTAAAAAACTGAACATTTTGTAACACTTTTCCCTTCAGTCGACCTCATTATTTATTAAAAAATACAACAACTACATTATATGTTGGAACAGATCTAGCAAAAACAAACTTAACACCCCCCCTAACAAACCAAATGTCCAGCAGAGACCCTCTGCAGCACCACACACATCCAGCTCACCAACACTGACATGTCTGTGTGTCTGTTAGCCTTTCAACAAACTGATAAGACTGGCAGCTGAAACCCTGCTAGTTTCTGACCTTTGACCCGCTAACTAAAACCTCACATCCATCCTGAGACAACGCAACCTTTTCAACACACAAACGACACCAGCCCCATTTACCAAAACGCTGAGTCGGTGCTAAATCTGCATTACGTTCATCTGCAAGGCTTTTGAGCAGATTTAAAGACATAAAGTGATTTAAAGAAATAAAGTTCATTAAAGCTACAAGTTAAGCTTAGTCGTCATTCTTTCTTCCTCACTAATGACATTTATTGTTAATGGAAGTGTAGGCCGGCTTTTGCAGGCCTCCCAGACACCTTTGCAGTCCTCATGTACCATTGATCAAACGTCCATGGCTCCTTTGAACGTGTGACTTTACTAGCCTGCAAACGACACACCGTGTGTATGTGTGTGTGTGTGTGTGTGTGTGTGTGTAATTCACTTCCGTCAATCAGCTTTCTAATAATACAGGCACAGACCCCTCAGTTTTGCGTCTGCAAAGCAAATCTAGTGTGTATGTTGGCTGAAGGCTCCACCACCCGTGAGTTTCTGCCCTGCGTCCTCCTCCCAGAGCTCCTCCACCAGCTGAAAGTTTGAACCTGTAATCCCTACGTGTTTATCGAATCCTGTTTTTCTTTTTTCGGATTTGCATTGGACCTGCTCGGACCCGGAGTCTGGCTCGCGCTCAACGCACACCGTCGAGCCGTCTGTGAAACGGATCGCGAGCCAGCGCATGTGAACTTCTGTGTACTCGTGTGTGTTCTCCCCCCCGCCCCCCCTGCCTCGTCTCAATATCCTGTTTGTGGAATGAAGAAATCTGTTTTTGTAGCAGAATGAGAAGGAGAACCAGGAAGGAGAGTGGGGGCAAAGAAAAGGAAAAGATAAAAAAAAACTAAACAAATTCTGCATTTCAGCCTCAGCTGTGGAAGCAGAGAAGTTATGCTGAAAGCAGAGCGGCTCCAAATTAGCTGGAAAATAAGGTTGTAAAACAGGGATTTTACAGACCTGCTTTGTTTCAAATACTCTTTTTCTGTGAGTCTTAAACCCACACACATAAATAAGTATGAAAATGATCCTGTTTTTAAGATTGTTTTATTATTCCAGTGTAATTTCTCCTTCTTTTCAGACGTAGACGGTGAAGGCTGCTGTACAAAGTGGGGTCTTCTCTGCATGTAATTTAATTGTGTGCTGCTCACAGTTTTGGTTTTATCCACAGAGGCACGTCTGGCAGACAGAACATGCGGATAATGTATTATTACACTTCTTACTTTCTCTCCTTCTTGAGTACTGTAAATCCCTAAAGAATGGATGCGGTAGCAGCTCGTGGCACTCATCCCCGTACCCCCTCTTTTTTTTTTCGTCCTGATGAGTTTAGCAGAGAAAAGGAGGGAAACATGGAGAACATGGAGACGAAGGAGCGCATGTGGGAGAGATGAAATGCAGAGGTCAAAAAAGTAGCAGAAAAGCTGGAATCAGAAGCAGAGAAGTGAAAGAATGCAGGCCTGGGAAGAAATGTTGATTATAACACAGGGATCTGAGCAAAGAGGAGTGGATTTTTGTTCTTTTTTACCAGGGTACTCGTTGTTGTCCAGGTCTTGGCCTCCTCTCAGGGTGAAGCCGTACCCAGGTAAACGGTCACCGGGGCTGTGAGCGGCTCGAAGCTCTTGGCTCAGGGTCAGACCTTGCTTGGACGCATCTTTGTTACCGTTAAAGATGAATACTCTGCCTCCTCGGTCCTCGCCTCCGAACGGACAGCCCACTGCCACGTCTGAGGGGTGACACACACACACACACACACACACGTATGGTTTAGACATCAACAGGGTTAAGGGTCCCACCGAGACAAAAGCAAAGGGAAACGTTCAGGTTGAAGGGAAAGGAAAGAGGAAAGAAGGAAAAGAGCTTGACCTCTTTAAAACCGAGGAATGGTCATTTACTTACCGTCATCAAAATCTGTTGCACTTATTTTTTTAGTCTTTATTTAGGTTCATCTCGTTATGTGCTCAGGTGTGCACTGTGTATTGATGTGTTCAAATCTAATGTCACTTTATTTTGTTAATGATCACCTGCAATCCCAGCATAATCCATAAATGTGCAATATTTAAACAATGTGCAACCATGTCGTTTTACTTTCTTTAACTTTATTCTATTCTATTCTATTCTATTCTATTCTATTCTATTCTATTCTATTCTATTCTATTCTATTCTATTCTATTC
>JAUBOC010000050.1:6543978-6556214 GCA_032275365.1 Anablepsoides cearensis | reverse complement strand
TAACTTTTACACCATGAGCCAAAGGTATGTTACATCATGGTATCACATCCCCAGCAAACGCTCATTTGATTAAACTGTTCAACACCTCTAGTAGGCACTGTTGTGCGTATGTTGCACATGTAACTGTGTCAGCTAGAGTGTGATAAATTGAACTAGCGGAAGTGCGGATTAGAATGCGCTTCCGCTAGATTTTCAGTAGTATAAGCGGTTTTGATATTGCGGACCTAATAATAATTATAAGCGGATTAGAATTTGCGGAACTAACTTTTTCATTAGCGGTGCCCACCACTGACCCTGTGTACAGATCCCCGTACAGTAGATGTGATTGTGAAACTGAGACTGCAGATTATCAAAGGGCAAAAAGTCATGAACTTTCTATTTGTCTACTTGTCTGTTCATACTTACGTATCCAAAACTTTGAGCTCCTCTTGGAACTCCGGCTATCAGCTCTGAGAAACAAGGAAAGCAAAATAAAACAGTCAAACTGTGTGAAAAAAAGAGGCACAGACACCAAACCAAAGACTGTCTGAGAGGTCTAAAACCTCGTACCCATCCAGTGCTCAGACTTACACTTTGATTGATGAGTTCAGCTCTGTGAACTTATGGGGATGTTCAGAGGGGTCCCACCCAGGGAGAGGAGAGTAAGTCCCCCCACCACCACCCACTTCCTGCTCTGCAGCTCTACCACCAGCCTAATTCTCAGCACCGTCTTTGCTCAGTAAAGTCACCAGTAACTCCGGTCTTAGGAGCGTCAGAGGAACACGACCACAACAAGTTCTCCACCACAGCACAGCACATCTGCCAGCATGTGTTGCCTCTTTAGGCTCTCTTTAAGACTCCACGACATGTGTTGGGCCCGGGGGCGTTCGGGGGGCCTCTGCAGGGTTAAATCAAGCCGGAGTTGTCCCACAGCGATCCAGCTAAAAGCTGATCAGCTAAGTGGCGCTGAGAACAAGGAGCCTCAAATCTGTGACACACTGTGGTGGCGCTGTTTGAAGAGGAAGCTATAAAGTGTGTGAAAAAAGAAAATAGTGCGGCTGAGGTTTTCTGTCAGGGTTTTTGTCTTTAATAAAAGAGCTGCTTTTATTGTTGCTTTATTACCGCTGCAAAATGAAGCGGGGGAATGAAACTCAGCATGTCATGGTTTATTCTTCTAGTGTTTCTGTGTTCCTCTGTGTATCTCTGCCCTGCTGTCTGTCATTCCTCCAGCCCCGCCCCCGCTCACCTGTTTCCTCTTGTGTCTCCTCCAGGTGTTTCTCATTGTCTCTCATTAGTTTGCCTTTAAACTCTGCGTCCTGTCCTCAGTGTTTGTCAGATCATTGTGCTGTTTCCCCCTCAGCCAGTGTGGTGTCATCCTGTGTTCCTGTTCCTTGTGGTTTTCTGACATTATTCTTGAGTACTTTTTGAGCTGCCTCGTCACTTCTTTGTGTTTTAATAAATACCCTTTGTTGGATTTGTCTGGATTTTTTTGGCCTGTTCCCTGGGTCGACCCTGTTACTCACCTCACAGCAGCAGTTTCAGCTCGGAAGGAGCCGTGAACCAAAGTAGTTCAAAGACGCTTCGTGATTTTAAATTTCCTTTAATTGTCACTTTGTTCTATTTGTACATAAAGTCCTAGTTCAGATCTTTTGAAGTAGGGTTTTGTGGAAGGGTTACAAATATCAGTTTACCCATAACCAGTTGTTGTAGCGAGTTGGTCAGTCTGAAAGAGCTATCTACAGCAGGTAAGATATTAGTTGTTCATGACTTCCCCGTAGACACCTCACCTGAAAAAATGTAAACTGTTGCTTTAGTTGCAAAAAGATAATTTCTTGTTCCAGTTTTAGTTAGAAAGGTTTTGGCACAATATCTTAAAGTTTGTACATTTTCTAAGTTAATGTTAATAAAAAAATGTTTACACAATATATCACATCTCAAATGTCAGTAGAAACCACATCATTTATATATTTAAATAGGGAGTGGGAGTAAATAAGTCTTCTTCCCACTCCTTTTTAAGTTAAATGTATTTATATTCTATATGAAGATTTATTGACAATATACTGATTTAAACCATTATTTGATTAGTATTGTTGAATTTATTGTTATATTTGAAAATGGGGGCAGAAATAAGATTTTTTCTTCTTCTGCTACCTTTCATTTCATTTTATATATATATATATATGTGTGTGTGTGTGTGTGTGTGTGTGTGTGTGTGTATTTTTATTATTATTTTATCATTTCTTTTTCATTTTTTTGTGTTTTTGAATGTATTTTGTTTTTGGTTAAATGAAATGAAATAACTAAACTAAACTAAATTAATGTTTGATTTTATTCTGTGTTTGCTGTTCTGATGAATAAAACATACCAACTGGAAACAACAGGTCAAACTTGGGCTGGATGATATGGCTGAAATATATCAGGATGTAAGCGTTTCATATATGTAAACATCAATAATGGTTTAGTTGTTTTGTTTTGCCTTTTTGAAATAAAGATCAGGGGAAAAACAGGCGGATAAATTCTACCAAACTGGTGACAAGACTTTTCCTCTTTTATCTTCAATTTCCTCTCGAGCTGTTGCGATCATTTCCTCCTTTCGCTCCGCGCTGATCTTTTATTTGATTATTTTTAGGCAGTTCCGAGGCACGGTGGTGAAACATGACACTGTTATTGTGTATTACTCAGCAGGTTGTTGCTAGCTTACCAACCATGCTACCCTTGCTTAGCTGGACCGTGAGAGGCCGAGCAGCTAAAGTCTTTCCTCGGCCTACATCCCTCAGAATGCAGCACAGATCTGGATCAAAGGTTAGTAAAATTATCATTCTATTGGATGCATCTTCTATTGATATTGATCGCATGTCTATGGCTGATGTTTCCCACACACACACCTTTTTGAGCTGTTGTACTGTGAACACACACTGAGCAAAAGTGACACAGAAACATCCCACCTGAGCTTTGAACCTTGTTAGGCTACAGATTTACTGCCATAAAGATTCACAATAAACATCTTAAAGACCTTTTTTTTGCAACTGTACAGAAATGAGAATTGTCTTTTATTTGTATTTCTGTGTATCTATTTGCACTCCATATTTCATGTCCAGATGATAACCTGGACCGGCTCTTGACCTGAAGACGTTTGCAGGTCTGCCAGCAATCATTCTAATCAGTCCAAGAGGCTTGCAGGAAATCCCTTTATCAGGGGTTCCTGAAGACTTGTCCCTCCGGGGTCGTGACCCACAGAGACAGAGACAGTTCTCGTTACTGATCTGATTGCTCACTGTATCAAACCACGCTCATTGTTTAGCTTTAAACTACAGAAAAGGTAACTGTGAATGTTTGTCTTCAGGTAGGTTTTCCTACAATGAGTTTGTTGGCTTTCTCACCTTGTTCCGAGTCTCCGGTAAACTCCCCCACTGCCACAGAGTAACCTAAAGAGAAACAATACATGATTTGCATTAATTCATTGGCTCATTATCATCAGGATGAATGTGGGTCAGGGTTTGTGTTTTCGGGTTACCCAGGTAGCTGTCGTCGTACGAGTCTTCAGCAGCTCTGGTTTGTTTCTCGCCTGCGACTTGTCTCAGTACTGCCTTCAGGGAGTAGCGGTTCAGTATCTCAGCCACCCCTGCTGTCATCACCTGGCCTGCTCACACCACAGAGACACAGGAAAGATGGGTGAAGAAAAAACAAAACACAAAGAGGGTCCTCATCACATCTGCTCCAGTACCGCGAGGAGAAAAGGCCACTCAGCAAGGTTATAATAGTTGATGATGTTAAATGTGCCACATCAATGTCCATGTTTAAGAGAATGATAAAGACTAAAATGTTAAAAAAGTATGAAATGGTTTAATATGTAGTCATTCAATCTGTTTTTCTAGAAAGATTCATTGTTTTGTTTTGTTAATTTAAGATCATTTAAGTTGGAATTTATACTTGAATACAAAGGGGCAGATATTATAAGATTTTTTTTCTTCTCTCTGCCGCCTTTCATTTTATTTTATTTGTATTTTTTATTGTACATAGAGTTTTGTTTTATGTCGTATGAGATGAATAAAGTTTATAATAAAATAATAATAATAATATTTTTGGATTTTTCATTATAGTTTAGTTTTATTTCGTTGTGACATTTTTTCCTTTAATTCAGTTAGTTTTAATTAGATTTTACAGTGGATTTGCTAGTTTTTATTAGTTAATATTGCATTTTTAATGCTTTGCTTTAGTTAGTTTAGTTTTTATTAGTTTTTTTATAGTTTGAATAAACATATTTGTCAACGCATCAAGCTTGTGATGCTTCTGTGAGTTAGCTAACAATTAGCTATTTGGTCACTAGTTAAAGCCTCCATTATAGCGACTCCTTCCTCAAATAATCGCGTAACTCAATTTTGCCAACTAAAAACTTGTGATTATTTCAGAACGATGACAATAGTTGTCTCCAACCTGCTGCTGCCTGTTGATTGTTCTTTATGGGAGCTACTGAGAGTTGCTTTCTCCCAACTTTTATTGTCATCTTTTAGCAGGCGATGCTGAGCAGCAGCAGATTGTAAACAAGTGTTGTTACAGACCACAGCTAATGTGTAACTACTTGATTTGAAAGTAAAAAAAAAGATCCACGTGGCTCAAAATAAAGTTACAAACACTAAAACTAAGGATATTCTATCTATAATTTCAGTTAATTTTAGTTAGTTTTGTAAAAAGATTAAACAGTTTTAGTTAGTTATAGTTTTTTTCCTTTTATTACAGTTTTTATTTATTTTACTTAACTAAAATTTTTTCAGTTTTCGTTATTTAGTTAGTTCTAGTTAACTATAATAACCCTGCCACTCAGCTGCCACTCAGAGCGATGTCCAAGCGTAACCCGGAACACATCGCCGGCAGTGGGCTCGCTGGGGAAAAATAAAATCCAAATCTTCCTTTACAAATCCTCCAGCCCTCTCTGCGGTGAGGATTTTAAATGATAGGTGTGTGCACACAACAACACCCTTCCTCTGCTGTTAACCAGGAGGTCAAACAAACAAATGATTTTATCTGCGGTCGCCCTCAACTCTCCATAAATCCCCCCTTTATGTGTGAGCGCAGTGACGGGGAGGGAAACGTGCCCTCCTAACCCTCGCTCTGACTCCTCTCCCAGCCTGCTTTGACTTTATCTCCCAGGCTAACATAACCCACCAATTATTAAAGCTCTTCCTGATTAATGAGACAAACTCCCAACGCAGATACATACTGGAAGTCACTGCTGCTAATTTGAGGGGAGTTCTTTACACCCAATGTTTTTGTTTTTTATGATGAATCAGGCTGAAGGTTGAAGATAAATATTGTATATTAGAGGCCATAAAATTCAGGCTGAGTGCTTTTATAAACATTTGGAGGAAGTGTTTTAACTGGAGGCAGCTTGCCCCTGCCACGCTGCACAGAAGAGAAGAGGAGCAGTCCATTAGGCTCTTTGTTGCACGTCTCCCACTGCTGGAGCATTCATTATTCAAGCACCTAATCAACTGCATCGGCTCTAAACACCGAGTCAATGAAAACGTCACTTTGGGTTATATTACAAGAAGAGAAAATAACCTTTAAAAAAAGTAGCGTTTTCATATGAAACCCCTGTGGAACACCTGGAGCTGGAGGAGTAAAGCTCCACTTGGCCAGCCTGACCGTGTCCCACTGCAGCTCCACTTATTAGGACATGTAATCCGTCAGCTGCAGCCCGCCCTGCCACATCCAGCAGGCTCGCTGACCTCAGCGCCGCTTTAATCAAACAGGAGATTCATCTCTCACCCCCTCATTTCCAACATACTCCCTAACTTCTCTCCCCCCCCCCTCCTCTCCCTGAAGCAGCATGTCTCTGTCACCGCCACAGAACTCCTCTTTCACCTACTTTCCCCGTCCGCTCTCCTCAGAGCTTTTTCTTACCTTCTCAGTCTGGGCTGTATCAGTAGGCAGAGGGGCAGTTCCTCCACACTCCATTACCCCCACCCCCCCCACCCCAATCAGCTCATTATAGCACCTAAACACCCACTTCCTGTTTGACTACAGCCAGGGAGAAGCATTAAGTAGAGGAGTTAAAGAAGGAAAAGCAGGAGAGAAACCTTCTCCACCTTGTCTAAAGGAAGACGTGATAAGTGACCTGCAGACTGTTGAACTTATTTAAACACTGCAGGTTTAGACATATGACAATCAAGCCTCTTAATAAAAGTGATAAAGACAAACGTTTGCTATATATCACGTGTCAAAAATTGATTTTATTTTTTACTACTTAACATGAAAATTGTTTCTTATAATAATGGTAAACTTTAAATTTATGATTAAATGCAACAAAAATAAATTTAAAAGGTGAAATATAAAAACAATGAGCTGTTGGCTTGTTTAGTTATATAGCTCAGTATTACTGTCTGAAAATAAGCTGCTTTAAAGTCAGCATCAACCATAATCTGCCATAATTCATACTAGCTTCTCACTAGAAACTCATCAGTGAGTAAAACTTTATTAGTTTTACTTTTATTAATATTTCTGTTTTTATTTCAGATTTAATCATACACTTAGTTCTTATCAGTGTTTAAAAGAGGACGTGTTAAAATACTGTTTAGCAAAAGTTAAACATGAAACATCAAAGTTAACTACAACTGGCCCTTCGAGGGCCACCGTAACACTCATGTGGCCCTCGATGAAAATGAGTTTGACTCCCCTGATATATATGCATACGTTCAACTTTTAGATAAAGTTTTTATATGTATGAATTGTTTATAGTAAAAAAGCATTACATATATACATTAAATACATGATAAATGTGCTTTTTTGAAGCTGTCTTCATATATTGTCGATAAAGTTTGATCAATAATGCTTTTTACGCAGATTGTTAAAAAAATCAGCCAATGACCTGAAAGCTGATTCATTTGTTTGACTCTGCTTCCTAAATATAAAAGTTTAATATCTATATGCATTAGAATACAAGATTTTGAGAGAATAATAAAAAAAACACCCTAAAACAAGTAAGGATTTCATGTAATTTATCTCTGGAAACTAATACTGAACTGTAGTTTATTAAAGACAAATGCAGTTTAAAGTACGAGTTATTTGTATTTTTTTCTCTAAAAGGAATCTTTTATATTTCACAGATATAATAAATAAAACTCTGAATAATAAGGACATTTCCCAGATAAAGGAAACTTTGTTCTTTTAAAGGTTAGTATAACATTTTGGTTGATTTCCACTTGAAAGTCAGTTATAAGGACACTGTGCTGCCTTTTCAATCAGCTTTGTGTGATTTGTGGTGACATGTTGATTATTTAAAAAAAAAAAAAGACCAAACTAATCAGTCGACCAATCAGTCTACTGCTAATCTTCATAATAATGAAGGACATTTAGGATAAACTGACTGAATATGAGTTGCCTCTCTATCTGATGATATTACGTTGCATCATGATGTTCAGTAGACAAAAATAAACTAAAACAACTAAATCAAAGCCATAAACAGAGTCTGGAAATCCTTTCATGTTACCTTGCCAGTAAAAGCTTCCCGGTCCTCCAACAACCAGCCTTCCTTCCTGGAATAAAAAGCAATTTGTCACGATTAGTTAGTCATGTTGCAGAAACGTGTGTTAATTTATGCACATGTTTTGCTGTGACTCTGCTGTACAGGGTAACGAGCAAAGCCTTGTGGGTGCACATGTGATTTCTGTTGACGTCCTGCTGAGACGGACAGTTTCCTGTACAGCAGGGTCGAGTTGGACCGCGGGCCAGAGGTTAAGGTTCAAATTAACTAGACAGTGAGAAATAGTGTGCACGTCAGTTGTGTTAAGAGGCGATGGGTCACTTTGGGAGCAAAAGGGGCTTCTCCGGGGACAAACCCCTCTCTCATCTCCCCTGTGTTCATAAATCTCTGAAGGCGGGCTTACATTTTCAACTTCACCATGTTGTTTCTACTGACGACATGCTGCTGCAGTTTTTACCTTGGTGAAGTCCACACTGAACCCGGCCTGACAGAATCCCTGCCCCTCTGGGTCCGGATCAGCTAAAAGCAAGACAAACACACAAAAACATGAAATGTTTTAAACCACTATAGCTGGCATTTGATTTGTTTAAGCTAACACATACTACAAAGTCTCAGCACAAAATGAAGCAAGCAGAGTTGGACCCTGCAGGGCTGCCCCTCATCCTGATCCTGCTTGTGGCGTTCATCGTTCTGAGGCTTTCAGATTGGGAACCTCAGGGTCTCATCTCTGCTTTTTGCAGAGGATGTGGTTTTATTGGCATCTTCCAGCCGTGCACTGAGGTGTTTCACGTCGGGGTGAAAACAAGCACCTCTGAATTTGAGGCCACAGCTCTCAATTGGAAAAATTTTAATGTTCCCGTCTGAGTTGGGAGTTAGTCTCTGCTTTGTAAAGAGGATTTTAGGTATTTTAGTATCTTGTTTGCAACTGATGGAAGAAATGAGGGAGAAAAAAAATATGGCAGCAACAAGAGGGCTTCTTCCTAGAGCTGAACCAAAAGGTGAAGGTCCATCTACGTTCCAACCCTAAAAGTAGACATGTCCTGCTTTTAAATCCTTCTTTTTCACTTGGGGTCTGTATAAAGTGGAACTGCAATGATTTGGTCTGAATTCCTACTTATACAGTAACTCCACAAGCCCCTCTTTCACCCCCTTTTTTAGGTGTGTCAAACTCGTTTGAGGCTGTCTCTTTAAATCCAAACGAGGCGCTTCACACCCTGCAGAATACAAATATACTGTATCTTTGTGGGAGAAATTCAACTTTTCTGCACTCCTAGAGACTCAACAAAATGCATTAAAAAGGTTAGATTTGGCACAATATATCTCCTTTAACTGAGGTTCTAAGAAGTGGATGGAAGAGCTGAAAAGTGTCGATGAGGAGAGAAATGTCTGGGCTTCACGTTTTATTTTCCTTCTTCCTATGACCAAACCTCAGATAAGCTGATGAAAATGTAAATAGGGGTACCTAACCTGCACCGACTGCAGTTTTCTGGCCAATCTCCGATCATCAATCTTTAAAAAGTCTGACCTGCTGATTCCGATTTTGGCCGATACCGATTTTTTAGCTGACAATGTCAGGTGTTATAAAATCACAATACAACTTCAATGTTCCAATGTTATTTCACAGATATACTTTGAACAATACAAACTTATTTTAACTGGACATTAAGTAGTGATCACAGCAGAGCAAAAGGAGACAGTAGCTGATTTTCAGACTTTTGTGGAGGTAAAGAAGTCGAACTTTTCCACTGATCTTATCTAAGAATCGTCTGGCCGATTTATCAGTGCACCCCTATTAATTAAATCTAAGTGCCACACGCGGACTTAACAAAAATAAAACAAATCTGGAGGTGGAATATGAAAAGAAACTTCTGCATTTCAAACTATCAGAACCTCTGCGTTAACCTTAATACCTGAACCAGAGCTGAAAACTTTGAAAAGCTGAGCTGTATCATCTGTAATGTAGACAGCAAGTTATGACAAAGAAGAATATGTGAAATGAAAACAAAAGAACTGCTGATTTTGACAAATTTCACCACATTTTTAAACAGTGCTGTAAGCGTGAGACGGTCGTTCAACACAGCAATATTTTAACTGTAACACTTTGTTGGTTGGTGAACGTATCTTCTGACAGGTGGAGCCAAAAAAACAGAAACCCACACACACGCACACACACACTAAAAATAACTATAGAACTTATTTCTTACACAAACACATCGAAACACAGTTGTTTTCATGTCTAAATGACATCATCTAGCCGTGCATAAATGTGTAAAACGTATCAAACAGCTCTTCATCTCAGTGGTCCCTAAGGCGAAGGTTAATGATGCGTAGCTACACAAGTGCTCAGACTCTATAAACAACGAGTCCGTTACAGCAGAAGTCTGAGTGGACGCCAAAATATGTTAATACGAAGCAAAAAAAAAAAAAAGAAAAATAATAATTTGCTGGTGGCAGAAAAATCTCTCTTCAACACTCAATAAAGAATCGCCTGCCCGGTCCTGAGAACTACTCAGAATAATTCCCCCCTGGAGAGCTGTTGAATTTACAGCGTGATTATTCTCGTCTTGATTAGTCATCAGCAACAAACGCAGTAAATCAGAACTCTTCAACAGGAGGCCAGTTAGTGGAAGGAGCGTGAGCGTGTGTGGGTGCGAGGGCGCGATGAACGGCGCGACACATTCCGACTGTTGTTTGCAGCGTGCCACCTGTTAGCCTTCATGTATCACTGCCACGATGGGGTGGTGCCCCCCAACGCCAGACAGGGAGGGAAGAGGAAGAAAGAAAACAATTTGGGCATTCGAGGGGAGGAGGTTTTCATGAAGACTTGTAGGGGACATCCCATAAATCCCAATTACAGAGGTGATGACAGAAAGAAGAGAACTGAAGGCAAAGACTGATGAGCTGGTAGGGAGATGGAATACAGTATGTTTGGGTTATTGTGGTATAAAAATCAAACTTGATGATTTGTTAATGGGCCAAAAATCTCCAACTTTTCCATTTGGATCATTCATGGAGGCTGGTTTCTCTTGTACCTCTGTAGGTAATGTCTTTAAGATGATGGCGGCAGAAAAATAATAAAAACATTTTTCCATATACTTTATAACCTCATATCTTTTTGTGCATGTAAAAGGTTACTGAGTTTCCATCGTCTTTTTACCACAAAAGATTAAATAAAATGCCTCAAAAGACAGTTGGGTGTAATAATCAGCGAGGACATGTTATATCCTCATCATTAGATGACAAATGTCTCTATAAGTGGTGGCTAAGGTGTTTAGACTAAAGTATGGTGGATCAAAACCAAAAATAACAGTGTGTTAAGGCTTACAGTGTGTGCTTTTCATCCAGTCAACATATGTGATCCAAATATATCAGTTATACATTCCCGGCATTCATTTCCACGTGTCCAACAGCTTGAAAATCTTAAAGGTCTTACCATCAAGGACATATCAGGAAGTTGTTTAGTCTGCTGGACTCCTCAGCAAAATTCTCTCCACGAGTCATGTGTAAATTGCTATCACATTAGCTACAAACAGCGTCCAACTTAAAACAAATAAATCAAAACTGCACTTAATGCAAAGATAAAACACAAAATAAATCAGAATTAGGAGTACAATGAATCTTTAAAAAGTATAAACTAAACACAGCAACCAAAGAAACACTAAATGTGATTCTATTCCCTAAATGAAGGCAGATATGGTAATGACAAAAATTATATACATTTTGGGGGTGGGGGGGGGGGGGGTGGGGGGGTGCTATGTATTTTCCAGGAACATAGTTCAATTTTATGTAACAAAAACGTAATGTTACCTTCAGTTGTTGTGAAAATGCTGTGTTTATCAAAAATAAATTTGACTTTGAATCTAATCGCCTTGAATGGTCTCTGTCTCTTTAGAAACCTACCATTTCCGACACTCCCACTTCAGCACATCTTCAGAACAATGCTTCATGCCATTTAAAACTTTTCCTAGGAGGAAACTCCAACCATTCTCGACAAACCGTGTCAACCTTAGGAATCGTAAAAAGTGGGTAGTATTCTACTTGGTATGCAAAAATACATTTCCTCGACGAGCACATTTTTTAATCCAAAAAGGACCGAACTGTAAGTAGTTAGTATTACAAGCTCAACAGTGTGATACACTATGTGGTAAAGGTGTGAGCTCAGCTGCAGACTGAGCTCCAGGGAGGAGCTTTGTGTAAATAGGCGGGGCTTTGTACCAGCAAGCGTTTAGGCAGCTCCACATGGCTGCTAAAGCAGATTCAAGGATTTCTCAAACATGCAGGAATGAGTCAAAGCAACAGTTTGGGGATGTTTTTGATGAGGGAATGACATCACATGATATAAAGCTCAAAAACGTAAATTTTGCAAAATACTCTCCTTTTAACTAATAATTTCTTCGGATTCATTTTGTGTAAATAATCATGTGAAGCAAAACCAATAGTTTTTAATTAAACTACTATGTATTTTTTGAGTTGTTTTACGATGACAACAATTCACTTACAGATCTTGGTCCTGCTCAGACTAGCTGTTAGCTCCTGAATCTTTCACTAATGCTCCAAACTGAGGTTGTTCAAAAAGCTACAGATACCATTTTACATGGCAATAGGGCTGCCACAAACGATTATTTTAAAAAACGATTAGTCACCGATTATTTTTTCGATTAGTCGACTAATCGGATCATACGTTAATTGAATATGAAACCTACAGCTTATCACACCAGAATGCAGCTGCTATTATATAACTATTGTTAGATTTTAGCTATATGCTAACTAAAAATAA
>JAUBOC010000050.1:6515063-6541857 GCA_032275365.1 Anablepsoides cearensis | reverse complement strand
TTACCAGGTAAGAGCAGGTACAGAGAGCAGCAGGCAGTCAAAATACCTCTGAAACTCACCCAAATAAGCGAACACTGTGAGATTTCGCGTTTTACACTGGATTCCATGACTGGATTCCGTCAGAGTTTTTTCGCATCACGGAAATACGGCCCGACGTAATCTGCGAACCCGATCATTCTGTTTTTATGATCGTCGAAAACCCAGATCGTAATCTAGATTAAAATCCGATTAATCGCCCAGCCCTAGAAACAGCTGATCCTCTTTTATCGCCATCTTTTCACGCAAACACGCGTGAGCGTGTTGCAACTTCCTGGGAATTTGTCCAACATCAAAAACTAAATGTGCAGTCAGTTCTACTCTTTTTTCTTCTTCTTCTTCCTTGTGGTTGCCATAAAAAGAATCAAGGCTTCATGAAGAGAGAGGCAGAAGGGGACAGACTGATGGAGAATCTGAGCGGGACAAGGAGACCGGCGTATGATCTCAAGATCTAATAAAAAGCAGACCTCACCCAGTCCCCTGTTCCTCCAACATGAAACTAAATTCCCATGTGCAGACAGTTTACCCCCCCCCCCCCCCCACCTCCTTTTTTTGCTCTCTCCCTCTCTCTTTCTCCCTCTCTCCACCTCATGCACTTCTCCGAGCATCAGAGATGAACAAGCAATGGCTGATTATGGCGCTGATGATAACATATTGAATAGCACATTCAACATGAGGTCAGCCAGAAAACCTGCCAGCCGCCCGCTTTGTGTTAGACAAAACTGATGAGAGCCACATGTCTTATCTCTTTTTTTTTATTTTTTTTACTTCACATTTCATGAAGGCATGGCAGCGACAGGACTCTGATGATTTTCAAACTGAGTGACATCATCTAGAGACAACTCATGTATCTGAGAAGCCACCGAAGCAGTGACTTCACAGCACGTCTAAAATGTTTGTCTCATCTTAAAACAGTTAGGTTCTACTCCCACAGTGAGGCAGTGTGAAGTGTGTGTGTATATCACACAATCCCTTTAGATCCATCAAATTAAAAAAAAAAGTTTTGAAAAGTTTCAGGTGACTCACTGGAGTTGTCAAAAGGAATCTGTCTGCAGCTATCAGGCATTCCGGGCCAGGGGCAGTAATAGACAGCTCCAGCCTCCACTATGCCTGGCTGGGAGGTGTTGGCTTTAGGGGCCCCCACCAGCACACTTATTCTGGTGGATAAAAGGAAACAGACAAAAGAAAATGAGCAAATTAATTATGTTTGCTCCACTACATGAATCACACATATTTACTTTTAATAATAATTGGGGAAAAACAAAAAATTCAGGTCCACTTACGTGTTTCTGTCGGTGAACGCTTGATAGAAGTCCACAGAATAACCGAAATAACTCCCAACGGGTCCCCTGTAAACCGTAGGATGCTCTGCGTAAAGGTTAAAACTCCAAACCCCGTTTGGCGCCAGCCAGAGCGCAGAGAGCACCCCCAGCATAAACAGCCCAGCAGAGGAGGCACAGTCCCGTCCACGCTCCATCCTCACGGGCAGAGAGCTGCGCAGCATTCCTCAATAAACAACAGTAAAAAAATAAAAATAATAAAATAAAAAACAGGGGTTCCCGTGTGCAGGTAAGTGAAGTTTACCCCGGTTTTGGAGAGCGCAAACTGGCCGCATGCGCGCGCTTCTGCAGCGCAACCCAGCACCCAGAATCTCCAGCCGTCCTGACACCCCTCCAACCACCAGGTCTGCCCCAGAGGCTCCGATACGAGACTGACTGAACTGCCGCGCCCCCCACCCTCTGCACAAAACTTTACCCCAACACACACACAGATTTACAAGGCGCACAAACCACATCTGAGCGCGCAAAGAGGATGGCGCGTCACCGCTCCTTTTATGGCACAACTTTTTTTTTTCTCCCCCAACTTTTTTCTTAAATGAAATTTATGTCACAAACCAGTTTGGGAACACATACGCGAAAATATATGACGTGCACGCGCGTCATATGAAACACCTTTCAGACCAGCTTTTTTCCCTCCACGTTTTTTTTACAAGCTGTTAAACAGGGTTGTGTTTCCTTCCGTTGAGAATAATGTCTTGTAATTATGCCAGTAATCATTATGTGGGCTTACAGCAGAAATCTCTCAAGTCTGTGAGTGTAAGAGGATAAATGCTTCTTATCTAACCTCCAATTTATCATTTTTATTATTTATTTTATTCAAACACAGCCTGAGCGCCAATGTGATGGATTAGAGCAGTGGTTTCCAAATTTGGGGTCAGGACCCACAGTGGGGTTCTGAAAATATTTTCTGAAATAATTACACTAAAAAATTAAAATAAACACTTTTTTGCCTTTGTTGTTACAAAATAAGATTAGTGTCCTTAAAATGGACAAAAAAGCGTAATAAATAATGTTACTATATGCTCTTATTTATTTGTCGGGAAAACAATGTTTGTCAACCAACAACATCTGGGGGCACAGGTCTCTGTTGTCGGTATTTTGTGGGTCAAAAGCTGAAAAGTTTGGGAACCACTGGATTAGAGTGAGCTGCAGTGAAGTGGGGGTGTTTCCTGTCAAAAGCAAAGATAAAAACAGCTGAGAAGGTGAGATCAGCAGGGAGAAAAAACAAAACAGGCCTTGACCTGCCAGGTGGAGACCTTCACACAACTCAACCTGCTGCTTGTGATCCATCCCTCCTGTCCTCTGGTTTTTTCATGTCAACACAGATTCTGTCCACAACGTCTAGACCTCTTAACTGATGCTTTTTCTGTGTCTGAACAGGAGAGGTTCTGGTCTTCCTCAGCTGTTCCTTTGCAGATCTAAAAGGAAAAGAGAGGAGAAAAAGCTACAGAACACGAGCAGCGATCAGGCAGAGCCGTGTTTCTTTTATATGACCCAACGAGGAAACAACATAACTGTTTTTGCTGTTTTTTTAAAGCAGCAGTTCTTGTAAATTTGGACATCATTCAGTTCCCCCCTTTTGTCTTTCATCCAATAAAACTCTGTTACCAGGAATACACACACACACACACACACACACACGCACACACAGTTCAGGTTACATCCTGTCAGTCTGCCAATGGGTTCTGATCAGAGATTTACTGCAGGTCATTCAGGATTGATTCCTGCTCATGAACAGTAGTGGTTCATTTCTTTCACACAGTGCCCTCGTTCCCCTTCTCTCTTTACAAACTCATAATGAGACCATTAATGCTACAGAAAGCAGAACACGCAGGTGGACAATATGTACAGTGAAACCAGATGTTTGCATACACTGTAAAATGACAAGTAGGTTTTGCTCTCTGTTCGACATTAAATTTAAATTAGACTCCACATTTCCTGTTTCAGGTCGTTTGGGATTCCCACAGTTATCTTTATTTACGAATTGCCCAGATAATGAGAATTTTTTTGTTCTTCCAAAGTGACTACGGCTACCATCCCTTTGAAAAAACGATGAAAGCCCAAATGATGATGTCATGGCATTGCATAAATATAAAAAGGTTAGTTGATAGTTAATTGGCACATCGAACTTCCAGATGCCCCTTTGATTTGTTCAAACAATTATAAATAAATACAAACACTGTGGGAATGTCCTGCCATCATACTGCGAGGAGACATATTCTGTATATCTAAGGTGTTTTTACGTGAAATATGCATTGCAACTGCAAACCATCTTGTGACAATACTGTTGAAGCTGGTAAGAGAGCGTTATCCACAATGTGACATCTGATCTTGTACTGATGTGCTAAAAGGTTAGTCAGCGAAGAAGACTTTATTTCGAAACAAAAAAGCCAGATAGTTTGTAAAAAAAAACCCACAGGGACAAAGACATTCATTTTTGAAGACATGTTCTGTGGTCTGATGAAACTAAAACTGAACCTTTTCTTAATAAATTGAAAGAAAAACGAGGAAGCTTGCAAGCTAAAGAATGCCATATCAGTGGTGAAGTATGGGGGTGGTAGCATCATGTTTTGAGGGTGTTTTACTGCACAAGGGTCTGGTTCACTTCTCAAATTAGATGGCATTATAAGGAGAGAACATTTGGAAATGTTGAAAGACATCTCAAGACATCAGCCAAGAAGTTAAAGCTTGGACACAAAAGAGGTTTTTGAAAATGGGTGATAACCCCTCAGCATTCTGCCACATTAGTTACAAAGTGGCTTAAGGTAAACAAAGTCAGTGTTTTGAAGTGGCCTTCACATACAGATAACTCTGACATCAATCCTATAGAAAATATGTGGGTAGAACTAAAAAAAGACTTGTGTGAACAAGTTGGCTTACAAACCTGACTCAGTTACACCCGTTCTGTCAGGAGGAATGAGATAAAATTCCATCAAACTACTGAGAAGATTGAAGAATACCCAAAACATTTGACTCAAGCTGTACAACTTAAAGGCAATGATAATTAAAGCAGACATATCCTTCTTTTAAATCTTTCTTTTTCACATTTAAATCCTTCAGTTTGGGGTCTATATAAAGTGGAACTAAATGCTTTCATCTGAATTCTTCCTTATTGTAACTCCACAAGCCCCTCTTTCACCCCTTTTCAGAGGTGTGTCTCAGATTAACTCATTTTGATGCGGTCTCTTTAAATCCAAATGAGGCGTTTCACACCCTGCAGCTTCCAGAACAGTTCATTTTAGTTTGATAGGAGTTTGCCAGCATATAGTGGCGCAGAAACATTTTATTTACAAATTGTTTAAAATATGTCAACAACAGAAGACTTTTCCATCCAGCCTTACATGTTGAAGCCAGAGAATGAAGACGACCAAATTGTAGTTGACAAGTCCAGAAATTATTTGGCAGTTCCATTGCAAATACTGACATTATAGGTCAGAATATGTAATACAAAGTAGAAAAAACTGAAACGGTTGACAAAAGATTTCTACACAACACTGGGAGAGAAGAAATTCAAATTTTCTGAATTACTAGAAACTCCAAAGGTCACAACCAAGTAACAAAAAATGTGTATTTTGAATATGTCCCCTTAAAGAAAAAGGAAAGGTTAAGCCTGATTTGTTGTCAGTGAGAAAAAATATTTTTTATAGCATGTATGTAAACATCTGTTTCCAACTGTACAAACTCAAATGGATTTGAAACCTTAGAAGTATCCAATTAAAAATCCCTCACTAATTTAGAGCATTTGTTGACATATAAAATGCTGAAAATGATTTGTCGCCTTGTAGCTGAAGATGAATTAAAGTGGAAGAAAAGACTTTCATTTGTCTTCTTTATGGAAATTGGGGTATTCCACAAACACCCTTTTCTGTCTGAGGGGGATTACTTTCTGTTTACGGAGAAGTACTTAAGTCGCCATTAGTGTCTTGAAGATTTAGTAAAATACTGATTTAAATTCTCTTTGGGACACACAGCATCAGTTGGGATGTGATTTAGTGGCGAAGAAGCAAACAGACCTTGAACATCTGAAACCTGGGGTTGTCCCGTGTCAGGTCAAGAAGTATTTTTTAGACAAACAGGAGGCGGTTGTCTAAGATCTCAAAAGATACAAAAATCAGACAATTGAACAAAAAAAAAAGTGTTTATTCCAAAACATTTCAGCTTGATAGTAAATACAAGCACTTGCCCAACATCTTAATGCAGTGCATGAAGCACACAGAGAACCTAAACAAACATGAATGGTTAAAACATCTTAAACCTCCAGGATCTCTGAATCTTGGTTGGTCCCTTTACACTGTAAACTCTTCGCAGTGGAAATGATTGTGTGCGTGTGTGTGTGTGTGTGTGCGTGTGTGTGTGGGGAAGGCTTTGGTAGGTTTTCCCTCAAACAGTCCTGAAGCTGATTTAAGCTGAATTATTTAGTGTTTCACAGTTGACTGGCTTTACATGTGTGTGATCTGATGACAAACATGCTGAACTAAAACTTTATTTCTAAACAGTTTCTAAAGGTCTACTGCTGGATTGTAGCAGAAGCTGTCGGCACTGAGCAGAGCAGTAAAAATAAACACTACTTTTTTTTCTATTTTTTCGTTTCTTCGACGCTTACATCATAAACATCCTTCCAGTTCATAATAATCTGTGGTGACCAGATAAGATCAGTGATTGCAGAGCTGAGAGGGAGGAATGTGAGTGAGAATGAACAAATAGATCTCAGGCTCTGTGAACACGATTCGTCTCCAGTGTGCGTTTGTGTTTTTCTTCTTCTCGTTAAGTCTTTGTTGCGTGTGCCTCAGTCTTTGCAGCCTGCTGACCTTTTGTGGTCGGCGTGCGACGGGGGAGTGGGGGCTGTTGTGTTGCGGTCGGGGGGGGGCGCGGTGGTGGTCTGACCACATGCGCGGGCTTCGTCGGTGCTAGTTCAGTGACGGAGAGCGATTGGTGGTCCACAGTAGCTCGATGTAGGGCCACTTGGTCTGTAGGCAGCGCTTCACTGGGGTGTCATCGGTTCGAACCATGGGGTCCTCAAAACCCAGCACCAGAGCTGTCCCCTCCACATACTCAACCTGAGCACGCACACACACACGCACACGCACACACACACAGTAAACACAGAAGTTACATGCTTGAACTCTTCGCAGTCACTTCCTCTGCAGAGGTCAAAGGTAAAAGGTGGACGGATGAATCTGAGTACACACATCCACCAGCTGTAGAGGACGGCTGTCAGAGCGTCTGTTATTTCCATCTGAAGCCATGGGAATGGAACTGCCATCACAACCTTATAGGCGCAGTGCTACTATATGTGTGTGTAGGTGTGTGCTTTTGTGTGGGCACACATCCTGTGCCCTTCCTGCAATGTCAGGTAGCAGCATGACCCAAAAAAAAAAAAAAAAAAAAAGATTTAAAGACATGACAGTTGATGGATGAGGAAATTGAGATTCCTGAGTACCAGGCTTGTGCAAAGCTACTGACATCTACTGACAATCATCCATCAGGTGAGGCCTGCTTAATTGTGTTCGGCTGTTTTTCCATAGCCAGGCTGCTGACAGTGGCCTTCGTGCTGAAATGACTCGGAGAAACAGGCTTTAAACGGGTCTGCCATTGGATAGACAGGCTATTAGGCTCACAACAGCTACTGTTTATTCTGGAGTGGATGGCCGCCTTCAGCTCTGTCTATGTGAGTGTGAGGGTGTATGAATGATGACAGGAAATAAAGAGAGGTAATGAGGAGAGAGAGGCCGGGAATATTAAAAAAAAAAACCACCATCATTAGTTACAATGGAAAAACTCCTCTGAAAAAGAGTGTCTTACCCTCTCTTTGTGGTTGGACTGTTTAAGACCGTTGTAGTGGTAGACGGGAAACGAGTCTGGGATTCCTGAATCCTGCAACACAGACGCAGAGAGGAGTGAAAAACACGCCGTGTTGTCAAACAGGGTCTGAGATGACTGTTTTCACTGACGGGCAGAGGCGGAGTATTTGCAAACTAAAAAAAGTCAAACAGTCACATTTTCTTGCCCGCAACCAGAGTTTCATGATAAATCCCATGTGTTAAACCCAAATGCGTGTGTTTATTTGCGCGTCGCAAAGCCCGACTCCAATTACCGTGAAGCAGCCAGTGATACAAAAATGCTCGAACGACGACAGTGAGCCAAAACACTTCCCATGAATCTGACTTGAAGGTGCGGAGGGCTAACAGGGTGTGTTTGTCTGAGAATGTGTCCAGCTTTTGGTGTTTATATGTCTATATATGAAACCTTAACCCTCACACTAATCCCACGTGTGTCTGAGTGTGTGTGTGTGTCTGTGTGTGGGTCCAGTTGGCTAATGGTAGTGTAATTTCTTTGCGGCTCAAGACCATTCCTCTGGTGAGTCTCTAAAGCCCTGATCACTTTAGCACAGTTTCCCTCTATCTCTTTGGTTCTGTGCTCCTTACACAATCGCAAACACTTTTACCGCTGCTGTTAAACCTTTCAAAAAGTAGCGTCATATGATTGCAAACACACACATTTCATACAGGACACCAGAGAAATGATTTAGTCATTCAAACATTTAATTTGTTTGTCAAAGAGATGTCAGCGTCATTTATTTATGAGAGAAATGCAAATATTTGCAATAATGTGTTTCATCCATGATATTGGTTGTGTGATGATTGGAAATGCATTTGTGTACATGTCTTTGAATTGATGTGTGGACCTTTTTTGACATTATACAACACTTATGAGGACATTTTTTCATTATCCACACAATAAAAAAGCACCATTTGTGGTTCAGGGGTTACGTTTACAGCTAAGGTATAGTTTAGGGATGTATCTGTGAGGTTAGGGTTAGGCTGCATAAATTAATAGAAGTCAATGCAAAATCCACACAAGTATAAAGAGATGACTGTGTGTGTGTGTGTGTATCACTGAAGTGAAGTTAATTACCACACAACCATACCTGATCGGGAAAAAATTCCAACAGAAACGGGCCCAGAAGAATTATTCCCAAGCTCTCTGGATCCAGTTTATTCTTCACCAAACTGACACTGAGGGGCAGAGATGCAAAAACAGAGACATGAGGTCAACAGCAAAGATTCAACAGAGCCAGAGAAACGAGACAGAAACAACAAGCATATAATAAAAAAAAGAGGCAGTAAGAAGAACCGGTCAGCACGGCACGAAATAATAAGCTTCTTGTATGACGGCTGAGCCAAACTTATCAATACTTCATCTGTCAGGGCCTGTTTTGGTCAGTGTGTGCATGTTTTCATGAATACTGTGGTACAACTAAATATACTCCTTTCCAGACATTCCTACGTGTTGGATCAGTGTTTTTATTATTCTAAAATAAAAAAATTGGGCAGATTGGCCTTTTAAGGCAGAAAGGAGGGAGAAGCCTTAAACACAGAAGTCCTTTAAGACAGAGTTTAGTTGTGCTCTCCTTGTTTTTCATACAAAGCTTATCTATTTAAAAGATGAGTTTCCACAGGAGTTTTTGGGTAACTCAATTTTTTTTCCTAACTGGAACTGACTTAAGATCATATAACTGAATCAATTTTTAATGCAATAGAAATCATATTTATTAGTTTTTTAACCTTAAGACTTAATACAGTCTGTGAAATATGTAACCAAAAGTCCTGCAGCTGTGAAGTGACTTTTGCTGAGACCAATTGGTGTCAAAGTTGGTTTATGATACCATTCGACTGATGCATCTTATACGATTCTGAATTTTTAAAGAAAAATGGATTAATGCTGTTTTTCTCCTCATGCACTAAAGATCTGCTATTTTTTAAGATGTAGGAATCCCTGCAAAAGCAGTTGTTGTGTGGTAAGGAAAGACTGGGAGTCTCCTCTCAGTTTGCTCTGTTGTGTTGTGATGTACTGACCATCTGGGGGTCTGCAGACCCGATCAGTGGTCTAGACTTGGCAGGGCTCATGGCTGCAGCCTTTGGACTTATTGTTCCTCTGAGGGAAGCGTGCTTCTGTTTGAAGCTGCACTTTTAAGCATTTCCTCCATCTTTTGGTCTTTATTCCTGCCGTTAATGATCTCACTTTAAGCCCGTTTTTAATTTTCCCCCCTTTTTTTCTTCCCGAGCTTTTACAGTGGGCTCTTTCTGGCCTGACTTTATAGTAACCGGGTAGTGAAACCTGAGCACGGGGTTACTGACCTGGCCTGGCCTTGACTCGTGAGGTAGAACTTTAGACGCTCCACAGGTGCAGCGTACACCAACACCAACTAATACACTCGCATGCAAACATACACTTACTATTCAGGCTCTGAGACGAGGTCAAGAGCTTTCATTACGTCCTCCAGCAGAGACTCTGGGATGAAGCCATTATCTAGAAAAAGATGAAAAGAACAAAGCATAATAGGCTGAATGATCCTAAAAAGGACAGAAAGCAGGAGCTGAAAATGAGGCAAAGACACAAAGTGTTGCACAAAGTAGTTAGGTGTTTTTTCTACCTCTACAGGGTTCCTACTTAAGGCAAGTTACAGTCAAGACCTTTTAAGACTTTTAAGACCTTTTAATGCCAAGTGAAATTAAATTTAAGACCAATTTCATAATAAACACAAATGACAAAAAAAAGTATTTTTTGTTGAGGTATTCAAATATTTCTAATAGACCAACTGTTTTTATCCATATCTAACTGTAGCAAATATTCTTAGCAGTCAGTTTTAAACTTAATTTTATTTCTGAAAATCCTCTTACGACCCAAAATTGGGAGTTTTAGGACCCACAGTGGGGTCTTAACCCCACTTTGCTGTAGATGAAACCTTAAAGTACCTGTGACATCAATTGTTTGTAAGAAAAGTGAAAAGCAACATTAATAACATTTCACATTGCTCAGAATGACAGTTGTTGAGATATTTGCATGTGAAATAACAGGAAGTGATGTCGAAGGGGAATGTCTGCATGTGAATATTTAAAAATATATATTTTTACCAATTACTTTAATATTTGAAATGAATTACAATCATCCTACTTACAATGTGTTAACATTTTTAATACTTCTGAAAGACTGATTTAAGACATTTTAAGGCTAATTAAGGCCTTATTTTTGGATTGATGAATTCAATGCCTTTTAAAGGCTTTTTTAAGTATCTGCAGGAACCCTGCTCTAAACATTATTTGGCAGAATAAATGGTTGGTTCATCTGAGACGAGTACTTTAAACACTAACATATGTTTTTATTATGATACTTTTTAATCAAAAGCACTTGTATGTTTGTGTCACTGAAACATTAGCTATGTGGCATCTTGTTCTGATCCATGAATACCTTCCAACTGTATTCTTAAGACGCACAGACAGTAACTAAGCTTGTTTGCACACAAGCAGCTCTTTTCTTCCCCATCCAAAACCAGATGTTCTCTGAGAGCAAACAACTGACAGTGTGATAGCGAACAAAGACGACACACAAACAGAGCACAACACAGAGACATGACAAACTAATATTCTACAGCCACTGAAACGGGGGATTTCTCAGTGGGTCTTTTGAGTCACCGTGTGTGTGTGTGTGACAGAGAATGTGTGTGGCAGTCTCCACAACACAGGGAGCGATGCTGACTCCACACGTCACAAACAGATTTATGTCCTTTTTCTCAGCATTTAAGTGCAGCGCGCTTGAATATCTGAGTTGTGCACAGGCTCCTTTCATGTGTGTATACATAGGCACTTGAGTCAGTGGGCACACCGATTGTAAATGAAACATGTGCTTCTTGTGTGCACAACGTGTGGGTGAGAGCCGACCATATGGTATGCAGAAGGTGCTGGAAGGAGATAGCAGGACTGGTGCACTGCAACAGGAAGAAACAAATGATGAACAGGAAGGCAACAGATGACATGTTATGTTTACATATTTGTTGTCGAGGTTGTTTGAGCAGACAGAACTGCTCCTGGCGTGTTGCATTCGTCTCGGGATAAGATTGCATCACCTACAGAACCAAGTCTGCAAAACAGCACATGCTCCTACGAAGCAGAGAGTGAATAATGCTGTTTATTGTTACACAAACACATGCTTCACTGAGCCAGAAAACACACATAAATATGAAGGTATATGTTGCAACTGGTGATTTACTCAGCTGAACATGTGCTGCTCTGAGAGCGGGCGCTGATCTCTTCAAAGTGACTCCTGACTTTTCTGTCTCTCATATTTCTTAGATACCAAAGTAGATGGAAAACATTCAACAGATGTTTTCTTTTTACCAAGTGTTTTATGTTGTTGCTTTTTCCACGTTTATGAACACTCAAACGATCTCAAATATTTAAGATTTTTTTTTATTCTTTGTAGGTCAAGTGAAATAGGGGCATTTGGCACATAGCAGATCACTGATTGGTGGGATAAACTTTATTATGTGCCAGAAGGAGCTGCACTGTGCACAGCTGTAAGAAATGTAGTAGCTGCTTGCTGAACACAAATTCAAAAAGAAGGAAACACGTAGCAAATATGCTGTGTAAATAAAAATTGGACAGAAAATTACTGGATTTTTTACTGGATATTTTACTGATGGTAATTTATGTCAGTGATATTTTGTTTTCTTTCTTTAATTGTATTTTTTTTGGGGGGGGGGGGGGGGAGTTGTGCCTGTGACATGCATACACTTCAAATAAAAAAAGTCAAAGAAAGCATCTTTATAATTAATAAAATTTTCCTAATACACAGGATTTTACCCACTATTGGCCTATTTTCTTTTGAATTTCTCTCAGCCAAAGTGAAACAGGAAGTGACATCAAAGGGGAACTCCTTAATAAATAATATATTTGGTAGTTGTTTATTAAAACTATACCATTTAAACTTTGACTCTTCATCTCTTTGAAAGTGATTCAAAATAATGTAAAGAAACATCAGATTCATCTCTACAGCCTGTGTTGTTAGCCGTTGTAGCAATGCTCTGTTTACATGCAGACATTCCCCTTTGACATCACTTCCTGTTTCTTCACATGCCAATATCTCAAAAACCGTTCATCTCAGCGGCGTAAAATTTGTTTTGCAACATGTTATCTTTCCAAAAATGCATTCATGTTTATCTCAAAAATGTTATTACCATTAACCCTCTCCCTCTGATGCACAAATGCACAAAGTAATTCAAAATTCCAGTGCCACTCTTGTGTCCTTCTAATCACCTTTTACCCCAGTCACCTGGATGTGACGCGACAAGGGAGAGAAAATGAGGAAAAGATGGATGGAAGCAGGAGGGTTGACTCAGCTGTTTGAGGAGCTGGTCTGACTAAATTAAACAACAACATCGAAGATAAGAGAGCGGACACTTGGTCCCCTGCCGAAGAAAATAAAAGAGCAACATAAAAAGAAGATGAGAAAGAATTTATAACAAGGAAGTGGGGATGAGAAAAAAAAATGATCAGAACTAGGAGCTGTGTGAAAGTTTGGGACAAACTAAACTACACTAAATGTAGTTTGGTGCGCAACATCCATCAAAAGAAACACGGTCGATGGGAGGAGGCTGGGAGATTATAAACATGTGTTAAACATACATGATTCAAACATTTGTTGGTCGTTACCTTCAGGATCAAATGACTGGAAAACCCTTCTTGCCTGTTCTGATGGAGACTCTGGACCTACGAGCGACATCTCCTATTGAGAGGCAGCAAAAAAGAAGAAAAACAAAAAAAAACCAGGAAAGACAAAGGAGGAGGAAGTTAGAAACTGCATGACAAATCAATGGTAAAAAGTGACCACAAAGAAATGAACTACAGAGAGGATAATGGAATGGAAAGTAAACAAAGATTTAAAACAATCGAGTAAATACACTCAGTGTTTTCTGGTACTGAGAGAGAAACTGCAGTAAGGGGGCTGAGGCAATCAGCAAAGACCACTTGATTATTAACTGATGTTCTAATAAAGTTAGACAGTCTGTTTTCATTCCAAACACACTATCAGTAAATCAAGTCTTAAGTATATTGTCCAGTGATAAGCTCTGCAGTGTTTGTTGATAGAGTTTAAAGAAAATTGTGCTTAGAAGAAGAAAACGAGGCGTGTTTATTGATCTACATGGGTGATAGATTTAATGACAGGTCTCCACATTACATTACATGCTGATTACAAAAGCACTCCAGTTTCACTTAAGAGCTACAATCAAATCAGATCATCACTACACAAGCAACATGAAAAAAATGACATAAATGTAAGTTATGTAAGAATAAAAATAAAGGTTTAATCAAAGTTTATCATTTTTGAGTTTTGTTATAAACAGCTTTGTCTCGAGGATGAGGTTGGATCACAACTCAAACAATCAACTACAGTAAGTGTTTAAAATTCTGAACACTAAATACTTAAAGCCCTGAGAGCCTCAGAGTTGATCTTACTAGACAGGAATGTGTTCTCATGTTTGGTCTAATCTAGTTTTTTTTTTTTTTTTAGCATTATTCCCTTTTTTAAAGACTTTATTCAAAACTCATAAGTTTAAGAGACAAATAACCACCAACTTTCTTTTAGGCAACAAATTAAAACAAAAATTTACAAGCAAAAGGCAAGGCTGCATGTCATATGATTTCATAAAAAAATTAAAAAGGTCAGGCATTTTTTTGAAGGAATGCATATTGTCCCACAATTTTAATGTCAGAGTTTCAAACAAAGATAATCGGATGTGGAGAAAAGATGGAGGTTTAGCTGTTTTGGTCAAATCTTGAACTTAATTTTAGCTCAATATCTTTAAGATTATTATTATTATTTATTTATTTATTTATTTATTTTTACAGGCTGATTAGCTGTAGCCATCGCCTTGAATTGCTTTGCCTCTATTTAGTTGTAGATGTGCTTTCCTGGATTACTTTCGGAGCTCTATTAAAATCGGTTCTTTTATACTTGATATATTTTGCTAACATGGCAGACAAACACACACATGTTCACATGCAAATAGATCATCCACCACTAAAGGCTGGCAATAAATATAACAAAATAAATAAATCAAAGAATGCATAAAAGATGAGAGGAAACAGAGAAATTTACTACAGAAAAAATGTTTTTTCTACACACTGCTGCAGACGATAGCAGAGGAATCTCAGTGCTCCTCCACAAGTGTGGGAGGAGGAGTATTTATGACAACAAATCGCTGGACAAACATTTTATGTTTTGGGAGAACAAATGAACGCTTGCTCATCTCCTTCAGCAGGCCTCGTTATTAAAACCTGAGACTCAGATCCATGTGGGTTGCTTGGGTTTCACAGTCCACTTATAGCTGAAATCGGGGCTTGCTCAAGGAGAGAGGGGTGTTCAGGGGGGCGGACACATCAAGGAGAGATGACTCCCAGCTGCAGGCTCTTCGAACACGAAGGAAAACAGTCGCACACCAACCAATGTGCGCTCAAATACTGTTGTGTCACACCGAGGAAAGCGGAGGCCTGATATGTTAACATAACAAGCTCCATAAATCTGGCAGCAGATTTGTCATGATCTGGTTAGGTCTGTGTTGTGAAGGGAGACGACGGATAACAAAAGGGGAAGAAGAAGAAGAAAAAAAGGTTTCTCAGCGTTTGACAAGTGGAAAAAGACAAACTGTTTGGAAAAACTGTAAGAAAACACACATCTAATCCCAAAGTGATGAGAGGCTAAATTAACCTTAAGCTTCAATTAAATCTTTGTGAACCTCATGAACCAAAGCACATCTTTCAAAACAGGATGGACACGCTTGTTGTAAATCACCCAGTCAACTAACAATTACATGTCAGTCATTTTTTTCAGAAGATAAACACCAGTAAGTGGCCACTGGGGAACTGAACAACATACCATTATGGTATGTCCAAAAAAAAAGCTAAAAGCATAAGAAAAGAGAGAATAGACAGTGACTCGTCTGAGCATAAGATAGTGCAGACGCACATGGACAGACATTAACAACAGAAGACTTTACGCGTGTGTGTGTGTGTGTAATGACATGTCTGCTTGCTCGTCTTTGATCTGTGTTTTATTAGAGGCCTCAGGAAGATGCTGCTGAGTTGGAAAACAAGTCATGGAGCTAACAGGCGCTGCAGGGAGGTTTGTACGTCTGTGTTTGTATGCCTCAGCACTTCTTCCCTCTCCACTGTGAAGGTATTTGTTATACTCAGAATCTGTGCAAGAAATACATTACATCCCCTGATGATAAATGTTTGCTTATATTGGAGCACTCAAATCTATTCTCTTGTGTGCCAATGCAAACACACAACACAATGATACACACACACAGCTCTTTTTAAGTGTAGCTAATGAAATCAAGGAGCACATTCCAAACCCTGAGGTTTGACCTCTTTGTGCACAAACCCTTGACCTGTACGACAGAGCATCAACAAGATACCCTAAAGGTTTAAGGCAAGAATAACACACATACACACCATCCCACTGACTTAAACACACAATATAATGAAGAGCATTTGTTCTGAGCAAAACCAGTCATCCTGTTTTAAAATTAAACATCTTCATAAACAGTAAATATCTTTTTTTGTGGAAAAGCAAGCAGATATATTTTGTCTAATGATGGCTCCAGACCTATTTTCAGCAAAAATATATCCAATTTCCTTTACAGTTTGTGTGTAATCTTCCTGTTTTATATAATCACTTCCTGCCTCATAATCTGAGATGAAAAGCACAAAAGCTTGTCTGGTAGTTGCTCTCCATCTTGCCCTGTTTATTCACCCTTTCCTGTACTAAGTAGGTACTCCACTTTAGTAGTGCTTCCTCCACTCCCACCCTCAATTTTTTTGTTCATTCTTCCTTCCACCTTTCAGCCTTTATCTTCACATCGAGGTAGCTACTTCAGGTAAGACAGGTAGGCATAGTGCTTTACTAGAATTACTTTCTTTCCCTCCCGTCCACCTAAAGAGCTATTGTGCGTGTTGAAAGGCTAAGAGTGGTCACAGAGTATGTTTAGAGAGCTCAGTTTCAACACAACAAAGCAGAGGTCTTGGACGGTGCCTCTTGTCTTGTTCACAGCAGGTACAGATAAGCTCACTACATGACATGACAGAATGGGGAAAGTGTCGTCTACACGAAGGCTTCTCATGTAGACTGCATGTACTTTTAAAACGTGGTTTGGTTAATCTCAGGTAGCTCGTTTCCAAAGAGATAATAATGACAAAGAGAGAAAACCATGTTTTTTGCAACATAATGAGAGTGTAGTTTCTATTGCAGGTTTGTATATGAGCACATGAGCTTCAGTGTGACAGGCCTGACAATGCAGTGATTTATGAGGCCATCTTGGATGACTAAAAGTGCGTCTTCCTAAAAGGAGATGAGACACCAGAGAGTAGCTGTATAGCACAATGATGGCTCTTGTAACACCGCTAAACACCCAAGGGAAAACGTAAAATAATGCAGCGCGTGCACGCTGACGTCGACAGCCTTTCATCCTCCTACAATGACCTTTGGTCTGACCTGTCACAGATTATTAATGACTGTTAATGTACACCGCTTTGTTAAATTGTGTTTACATGCAGCCCACACCCACTGATCAAATGAAAAACAGTAAGTAATCTTGTTTAGAAGACAAATAAATCCTTAGAAGTTCCTGTACATTCTCTTTTTAAAAGATTTACAGTTTTCCTCGGCTTGTTCCTTATCTTTCAAGAAACTGAATTTAAAGGGGACATATCGTGCAAAATCCACTTTTTTAGCCGTTAAATGCAATTTGTTATGCACTTGGAGTCTCTACGAGAGCAGAAAAGTTTCATTTAGTTTCTCCCGGTGCTACGTAGACATTCTTTATATTCTGTTTGGGTCATATTTTTTAATCTGTTCAGTTTTTTCTATTTTATTTGATGTTTTCTGAACTATTGCGTAACAGAAGTTGTGACTGCACTGCTAAATAAGGTCTGAACTTAAAAACTACAATTTCATTGTCTTTATGCGCCACAGTCGTATCTCTGCTATCAAACTCTGCTCAGGAAGCAGGATGGCGTGGGGTGTGAAGCACCTCGTTTAGATTTTAAGGGACAGCATCAAAATGAGCTGATCTGAGGAACACCTCAGAAAAGGGGTGAAAAGGGGGCAAGTGGAGTTAAAATAAAGAGGAATTCAGACCAAAGCATTGCAGTTCCTCTTTATATAGACCCCAACTGAAGGATTTAAATGTGAAAAAGTGTGATTTGAAAGCATATGTCTACTTTAAGAATCTTGATGTATAAGGAAAATAACAGGCAGTATTGACTACTTTTATGCATTTTAAATAAGAAAATCAATAAATTATTCTTAATGTTTAAAATGGAAGACTGTTTTATGAAAAACAATTTGGTTGGTTGGAACTTGTAACATTTGTCTAACTAGATTTTTGTTCTTTTTTCCCAAACAATAGCTGCATCATCATAATTTATAGTGATCCTTACAAACTGCAGAAGGCTGCAGAATGCAGAAGCATCTCTAGAGAAAAGAAATGAATTCCATTAGAATTTTAAATAATTTACTACACTTTCCAGCTATGGTAACCCTTAAAGTTGACTTTATTTATGTCAACATAGCTTCACTAAATTAACCGTGTCAGCACACAATTTCTTGCTCTTTAGGAGACCTTGAAGGACATCTTGGTGCGTGAGCAAACAGAAATGGAAGTCTTAGGAGACACGGAGCGCCGCTGCGGCTGCTCTCTCCCAGTAAATCACTGACCCAGAACACAACTACTGTATACATGCACACGCAGAAGTGCACAACTCCCTGGAGAAACTCGAACACAACCTGTGAACCTCATCACTCACCGAGGGCAGAATGAAGAGTGATGAGAAATGCCACAGGAGAATCACCCTCCCCTAAGTCTCTTTCCTGAGTGACCGCTGTAGTGCTCTTTAAAGTGCATCCTTTCTCTCGACTTCCTTTTCTTATTTTTTCTTACCATGAGGGACCCATAATGTAAAGAGACTGAGATTTGCAGGGGAATCCTTCAAAGAGGCAACCTGACTATTGTAAGCTGGAGAGGAAAGCACCCAAATAAAACAACCTTTTTGTCTGATTTTTTCCCCCTCAAAATAAAAAGACACCACCACGTGTATGCTCTCAGCTCTTTCTCACAAGGGCACATATGTTAATACGGAAGAGTGATGGGGGTGGGGGGGGGCTGCAGGTAGATCAGATAAAAACCCAAAAATGCTATTAGGCTGACGGTCTAAAAGCCATAGTCACTTTCTGATAGACACTCGGGGGAACAAACAGGTGTCCCCTGTGGCTAAAAGAAGGAGCCACGGTCACATCAGAGGCAGGGATCAAGTTTTCTCCTTGTGTGGGAAATGGCTCTTTATCAATGCTAAAAGCAGCATAACCGAATTGCGTATATTTTTGTATCACAAAGCCCAAGAAAATGTGCTTTAAATTAAACCAGATTTGCTCTAAAAAACAATAAACAGATGATGTCAAACTTTGTCAGGTTCACGGGCAAAGCAACCTTGCTCCATCACTTTCCCCTTCAGCTTGGTTGTCAAATTGTTAAGCAAATGACTACAAGCTCAGTGCAGAGACAGCTGTGCACGTCAGCATGTGCGAGTGCGTTCCCGGTGTGCAGTGGAACAAATGGATCCAGATGAAAACTTTGGAATCACATTCCTTACTGTAAGCCATCCACCTGAAATCACACACACACACACACACACACGAGCACCACACTAATGCTAATCAGGATTAGGTTTCCTCTGCTCTGCGATGTATGTAAAGACATGTCACCAGCTGTGGGGGGAGTTGCTACAATCGCTAAGCAGGGTTCCCACCCCTTGGTCAAAATCAAATTCAAGGACCTTTCAAGAACTTTCCAGTACCAATTTCCTCAAATCCAAGAACCACGCGCAACGGCAATTACCTGCTGCTACCACAGAATATTACCAATAAACAGGTTTAATATGATGTAAATTCAATGAAAAACTGAACATTGAAGTTGTTGAGTCAGAAACAATGAAATAAAGTGAATTAAATGTTTTCCCTACATTCATATCTACAATACATGGACATGTTATTATGTCCTGGGAGGTTCGGCAGCTCAGTTTGGGAGGAGATGTGAACATGTCCAGACCCTCGGTGAGGACAGGAGGAGCTGTGCTGCTCTCACCTGGGCTCAGAAAGAACAACCCGCCCTGCTCTGCTCTGATTGGTTAAAACTATGACATGGCTCACGTTATTTGTTAAAAGCCACGTCAGTTTACCAAAATCCTGAGTAATCCACCGTAACAAATGTAAGTTTTTCTTTTTCTTTTTTTTTACGGATGATAAAAATCAGTTGAATGAATAGAGAACTTCAACCCCCAAATATATATTCAAGGACTTTCAAGGACAAGTGTAATTTTTGGCTATTTTCACAAACTTTCAAGGGCCTTGAAATCATTTTTTCAAATTCACAAACTTTCAAGGATTTCAAGGACCCGTGGGAACCCTGGTAATACTTGTGTGTATGTATGATAGCTTTCTGAAAACAAAAAGGAATTTAACAGTGGGCTAATAACAAGATTAAAAGACGATGCAATTCCATCACTCAGAAGTACACAAACGCTGTTGTCATCTGCCCAGGTAAGCTGAAAAACAACTCACGATGCTTTGTTCCATTGTTTGGTCTATCTGTGAGCAATGGTTAGCGCTCGTAGCTTATATTATGATCTGTGTTCTTTAGCTGGCTTACGCCACCTTTTAGAAATAAATAAATTACCTTAACATTGACGTGTGTGTATGTGAGTAAGACTGGGGTGATATCTCACCAAGCTGAAATGTCGTCTCTCTACTCAATCCTGTTCTTTAGAAAATGTACAATCTGGGTTCGACAGTAAGGTTCAATTGTATCCTGAATTATCATTTCAAAAAACAATATTGTACAATGTCGCTGCTTTTTTATTATTATTACAACAAAATAGGCTACAATGCTACAGGTTGTAAACAGCATGAAGCGAAGCCAAATTTATTTTTGAATAAAATAAACTGACAGCATTTTCATAACAACTGAAGGTGATATAGTTACTTTAGTATGGTATAGAATTTGAACTACCGGTATATGCATGAGAAACACATATATAATATTGGTCCTTTAAGGAACAGGCAGGACATTAGTAATGATATAATCAATGGCAATGAGTCCCAAATTGTAAACATATTTAGGAAAGTTTGTCTTCCGTACATTCCCCATGTCCTCAAAGCTCCGTCGTAAACCTCATTCTGTTCTCTGCTTTCATCAGAGTCTATCTTAAGGAAAGAAAATCTTTTTTTATTGCTTCATTGATGAGCTTCAAATGCATTTGCCTATTATAGCAAATAGTAATGCATCCTTTCAGGTCCTGTATGGCAGAGGTCTTCAACCCTGTTCCTCCTGATCCACTGTCCTGCATGTTTTAGCTGTTTCCTTGCTTCGGCATACCTGATTCAGATTATTAAATTACCTACTCAGAATGTCATCAAGTTTGGCAGAAGCCCATCAGTCACCCATTCCTTTCAGTCAGGTGTGTTGAATCAGGGAAGCATCTAAAACATGCTGGACAGTGGGTCACAAGATACAGGGTTGAAGACCTCTGCTCTATGGTCTCAGAGATATACAAAAAAGGGTGGAGATTAACTTTGTTATACCTGGCCACTCTACAATGCCTTCTGGTCTATTCCAGGATCCAATTTACAGTGTAATGCTCGTTTTTAAAGTCTAATCTTTCTTCATCTTCTGACCCTCTTCATCTCCATTAAGATCTAGACACAAAACTAGAGGTGAGTTTTTTGGCCCCAAGGGTGTGGACATACAGTATACCCTAGAAGATAAAAGCAAAACTTGAAGCTGTACATCTCTAGTGCACAGAATCTGGTTCCAAAAATATATTGCAGCTTCTAAAAAGTGGGTTCTGCTGACTTTAATTTCCAACAATGAGAGAATAAGTGGATACCTGAAGTTAGTATTATATTACATGTGGGTTTTAAAGGCAAAAACTGGGCAGATTAATCATTCACTTGATCAAATTGTCCATCTCTAACCCAGATCAAGCTTGTATCATGAAGTAACCCAGTTCCTCAATGTTCAAAAAGAGGAAATATTGACATTTCAGGTTATCATTTTATTTTGGTAATAGAGGTTAAATTCATTCATTCTTTTTGTTTTGCAGCAGTTGTTTCATCTAAAATGAGGTGGTGTTTGTACAATGAGTGGATAGACAGGCAGCTGCCTTTCTTGGTAGTGTGTAAGACTAATAATAGCTATAAATCCACACACACACACACACATATCTATCTGTATATATAATTAGCTGTGTGCTTAGGTAAGTGCTGGGCAGTAACATCCACACTCACCTGGGAGTCAATAACACAGTCAGCAATCCTGACAGCAATTCAAGACAGCTAATTGCAAGTTGTCATGAAGAATTTCTGGCTGTTGAAGTAAATTGGGGGATACAGTGAGGGGTGAGGAAATGGTGTGGGGTTTATATCCAGTTCCAATTACCAGTGAATCAGTGTCTCGAATGAGGCAAAAGCATGGAGAAGAGCGCGGCTGTGACAGACAAGGAAACATGCAGACAATGAGAAAGATGGAAGGAAATGAAGTGAGAGGGCGAGAAGGGAAAAGAAAGAAGGAGAAAAAAAAAGACAGAGAGGCCGACGGTGTTGCATTCAGCTTCAATTAGCGCCTGCGTCTATCAAAGACGTGCTTTCTCACCTGGTGAGGAACTCGACAACAGCATCCCCCAGGAACTCCAGTCTCTCGTTGTGATTGATCCTGTAGAGGTGAAGAGGAGACGGAAGAGAGAAAAAAAAGGTGGAGATGTGAAGGAAGACAGACACACTGGATCTGAGAATAACTCCAGCTCACATTCAATAATAAGCAGTCGTTGCCCTTAAAATTAGCTCATTTCATTTCCCTCCGAGATATGCCTTCCTTCCACAGTTAAAGTTAATTTTCTTGTCAGCAGGCCTGCCGGGTATATTAATCACAAGATTCGTCTCTTTGATTGTGCCCGTGGTCACTGATATGTATGAACAGATATGTGCCTGCAGGTATCCCACCTGGAAGGAGAGGGGTCATCCTGCCCCAAACGAGACATGATGTTAATCAACGTGTTGATTCCTGAAAAGAAAAATGATCCACAGGGTGAGAGGGTTAGGCACAGTGACACACAGAGAAAAATGAAGATAAAAAAGTAAAAACAGGGGGGGAAAGGAAGATAGCTGCATGTATATTGACCTTTCTTCCTCATGTACATGTGGTGGACCTTCCTGTCGCCATATTTCGGCTGGCGGATGCCACAGTTGGACAGTGAGTTGCGAGCGTGATCGGGATTCATGCCAAAGTTGAGGTGGTGGCTGGGGTGAGTCATGGCAAGCTGAAAAGAAACATTGGTGCACTTTTTAAACATTTTATTTATTTATTTTTTATTTTACAAAAGAGCAGGAGTCTTTCTCAGAATCCCCGAATGTCAAACTATGTACAAAGTGTAGAACCTGGAATCTAATTTTACTGCAGTTTTGGCATTTTTATATCCTGCCCTTAGAGAATTGAGTTATTTCTAGTGGCCCTGAAACCTCGGTGGCAGTGTGCAGCTCTGACCCACACTGACAGTTCAAACACAAAAGCCCTGGAGCTGCAGCTTCTTCTTCATTTATTCACACTGTGCAACAAACATCTGCTTTTGGTCATAAGTATAAACAAACACTAAATAAGTGGATTTCCCCCTGGCACTGACATTTGAACAAAGTTGTTGCTTTTCTCAAACAGGTTCAAGAATCTCTTCCCCCAGTCCCTCCCTCCCTGGGGCCACAACTTCCCGATCACACTTCTACAGTCTCCACTTTGCACTTTGGCACAAAGACTCATTAATGTTAGAAACAATAAAACTCCCAACCATATCTGACTCCAGAAGGCAAAGAAACAGCTGGAGAAACTGAATCAGAACAAGGTTGAAGGTCTACATGTTTGGCCCAACTTCATAAGATATGTTTGAAAGTGCCTCTTCTGTTGCTCCAACATCTCATCTCTCAAACAGTCCTGAAGAGACTGATATTAAAAGTACTCAAGAACAAAAGTAAAACCTTTTCAGGAGGCACTGCAGTTTGATCAATGTCTTATGACTAGATATAAAAATGCAATCACCTATCTGCTTCAGTGAGCCCTTTCTAATCTGGAAAAAAAAATACTAGGTAGCATCAGTGGTTGTTGATTGTTGATTTCTCAAGTGATTTTATCACAATTCATTCAGCACTGCCATGCATGAAACTCCTGAACAAACAGATGAATGCTTTCACAATCATCTAGATTACTAAGTGACTGAGGGGTTTTTGTATCAGAATTAGAGCTTGATGGATTCCACTTAACAGCTGAGCAGCCTAAATGTTACCTATACTGAAGAATATGTATGTCTGACAACTTGCCCTCTGCAGTTCTGATTTGTGTGGTCAATTCACATGTAACTGAGTCTGGTTTATAATCAGATTCATGTCACAAAATGTTACAGAAAAGCATTCATTTCATTCAATTCAGAGATGATACCAACACTTGGCAACAGAATGAAAAGTTACATGTTGGAAAGGGTAAATTAGTTTTTTTTAAATAAATGTTTAGTGTTTTTTTTTCTTTGTGGCATCTTTTCAACTTTTTTTTACTAGTAGATTTTGGACATATATATATCACTAACCTAATTCATCTTTGGACGTTAATAAAATTATATTTATTTCAACCATTATATATTTTTTAAACAATTCCACGATGTGAAGATGAGAAAACTAAGATAAAATGACTGCATGCATACCTTTATTTTGTTTGTTTACCCTGGTAATTCTCCTCCCATTAACTAAATCTAAGAAATTTGTCTCTGCTAAGCTCCTCCATCTGAAAGAGTCTTGATTTTTCATCACAGATGGCGAAAGACTGCAGAAAGGCAAGAAAAGCTGTTGCCAATTCTATAATCTGCAATACATTACAGTTACAGTTCCAGGACAACAAATCTGAGGTCATCTTTTAGTTTGCCATCCCAATGAGACTAATAGTTAAGGATTAGAAGAAACTGGCAGCATTCAAACTAATTTGCACAAATGAAATATATCTTCTCTTTCTACTAATGATATTTGCTGAAAAAAAAAGCAAAATAGCAACTATCGGTAAGAAATTACTTCCTTTATCAGAATCATTTGCCTAACGCACTCTGATATGTGAATATAAAAGCAACAAGGAGGCTTTTAGAATTGAATTTAAGATGGGTTTTGACTGCATGAATATAATAGATAGTATTAGTTTGTTGTAAAAGGCCACCATCCATCAAACAGGGCTCAGGAGTCCCTCAAAGATGTGTACTCAGTCCTTCGCTGTTGACTCTTCTAATTGCCACATTTAGCACAAACCAGCTCATTACGTTCATTGAGTACATAGCAGAACTGATCAGTAACAACAATGAAACATTTTTCATAGCAAAGCTGGAACAGTTAGAGAACGTTTGTGGAAATAACACTATGACTCATCACCCTAACATCCCACCAAACATTGGCACATCAACAGCACAAAAAAGGCTCTGAACAAAAAAAGCTGAGCAGAGACTGAGGCAAATGAAATCTGCCCATTCTTCATCACTACCTTTTACCAGGGGACTACTGAGCTAGCAGAGGTTTCTGCAGAAAACCTGATCACTTTATGGTGAAGCACAACAGCAAAGCAAACACAGATGCATGTTTAAGCTTCTATCAGGCACAAGACAGAGTACAGGTAGTTTTTATTTATGGGTCCACAATAATGACACCAAACCCGTCCCTCTTTACTTTCCAAAAAATTTTAATAAAACTGTGGTCTTCAAAGATGATCTCCTTTAAAAGAAATAGTTCAAACATCATAACATACTTAATATGTGGTACATTTTCACTCCTGTACATGTTCCAGTTGTACTTTTTCTTTTGTTCTATGTAATGCTTACACCAGGACTTTTTTACTGTTCTGAAGTGAGCAAAGCAATGTAGGGTCAGCAAATGTTTCAAGAAAATTAAGAGGGGGAGTCTCTTCTTTGTCATACCGCAAGTGTTTGTCTGAAAAGTAATGGCTTGATTTTTTTAAGCCAGGAAAATGTTGTGTTTTTAGGTAATATATCCCTGAGGGAAACACATGAGTCAATTTTCAGCTTAGTTGGAAGAGGAAGAAAAAAAAAAGAAGACAAAAACTGCTGTGCCTAGAAAGACTGCGATAGCTGAATATCTCAAACACTTTGAGTGAAGAAAAGGGAAAGAGATAGGGCTCACTAGGATATGTCAAGCCTTTATCAATCTTACATTAAGAGAATGTTAAGCTAATCCCCACCAAAAAAAAAAAAGAGAAACTCAAACTACTTTCGTCTCCTGGGCTTGCTTTTCAAAACGCTTGTCTCCTTTCAGCCAACTTCAAATCAATTTCAGGCTCCAATGAGATATATGTGTAAAACATTAACGGAGAGCTTTCAATATTTATAGTTACTCAAGAGGCCTTCAGCTTTGAAGCATTTAAACACAAAAATGACAAATTCAAGAGCTATTGTGGGTTTTTCTTTGGTTAAGACATAAAACATCATTTAAAGAAAAGAAAGAAAGACAATAAAGAACCTGACATTTCTCAACTTTGTGGTAAAAGATTGATACATTTAAAAATGTATATATTAATATGGTCCAAATATGACAATTAAACACTGAGCACAAAAATGACCTGTTGATGTCAGAAATCAGAGAATGGGCAGACCGGTTTAAGATGATAGGAAACAGTAACTCAAACAACCACTTTTTACATGCAAGAGTAAGCATCTCTGAACACGCAACACAAGCCAACCATGAAGCAGATGGGCTACATCAGAAGAAGACCACATCGGGTGACCCTCCTGTCAGTTAAGAACACAAAACAACAATTCACACAAATTCACCAAAACTGGACAATAAGATAGAGATTGGAAAAACATTGCCTGGTCTGATGGGTCTCAATTCACTGGACTCCAACAGCCTCCACAGTCACCAGCTCTCAATTCAATTCAGCACCTTTGGGTGAGGTGGAATGGGAAATTCATATTGTGGATGTCCAACTGACAAATCTGCAGCAACTGTGTGACGTTATCAGGAGAAAATAAACTCGGTAGTGTTTTCAACACCTGTATTGATGCCACAAAGAATATGTCAATTCTGAAGACAAAATGAGGTCCAACCCTGTACTAAGAGATGTACCAAAAAATGACCAGTAACCGTGTGCATGTTTTTATAAAACATAAATTACTGCTAATTTACATTTCTCTATGTAAGACGAGTCAATGACTGCCAACCATACAGCTTGAACTACAGATAAATTCTGCATTAGAAAAAAACAAGTTTCTCTGTAAACAGTTTAGGTCCAAATACTTGTCAGACTATCATATCTTTCTCTAAATATTCACGATTTTAAAAAGGGTCTAATCCATTAGAATGTGATGCTAGGCCTGTCGTGATAGTCAATAAATCAATTAATTGAACGATAAGTTCTCTTTCAAACCTCGCTCGGTATCTCACTATGGGAAGCGCCTTCAGGCGTGACCAATCATGGAAGCTCCAATGCCACCACGTCT
>JAUBOC010000050.1:6487461-6497590 GCA_032275365.1 Anablepsoides cearensis | reverse complement strand
GAATAAAGATGTCTGACCTCTGGTGCATTGCTGCGTGCGGGGGTCATTATGTTACCGCTATGCGGTATCTAGTTTTTTCATCTTGAAGTTTGATTTCTTGTAATGGCAAGTAATTATTTTGAAATCCCAATTCAAGTTGAAAATGTAACATTGAGAAACAATTCAACAAAAGTATTCATAACATGGTTCATTATTATAGATCACCTATTCTGAGCAGGACTGTCACTAAATTGGATTGCTGATGTCTTAAAACGCATTCAACCTTAAAAATTTTCATAGCATTTTCATGCAAGCACTTGTCTATAGGGCCTTTAAACCACGTCAAAGTGGAGGCCCACAGGCCCAATGTGGTCCACCACAGCATTTTATCAGGCCCGTGAGAGCTTAAAAATGTATTAATGTCTTAAAATAAGCATATGGTACTTTAAATTCAGCTGGCTTTTAGGCAGTATTTAGGAGGAGGGCGTCAACACTTTAACCCAGACTCCATCCCCTGCTTATGAAATTAATGCGAGCTTACAAAATTTACATTTGTTAAAAAAATGTTACAAACAGACTGGGGCCGGAGATTGTGAAAACGACACACAACAGCAACTGATGCTGTAACATCGCTACCCACCACCTCTATCCAATCTGGTGCAATTTAATCGGTGTGTCTTCTGGCTTTATACAAAATTTACGTAGAGTTAAAAAAAAAAAAGAAGAGAAGAAAAACTCTGCGGACCCGAATATTGACACAGTGCCCCGAAGGCGTGCTGAGGTGTCAGCATTGACCATAAACTACATTTTCCATAAAGCATGTTGAATATCTTACCCGCATAATGACAGCATCCCAACACTAGATGGAGGTGCACAGGGTTCAGAAGCACCACGCAGCTGGTGGAATTTTCCATGTAAAATCTCCATTTCTTTGCATTTTTTGCTGGCTACTCTTGCTGTGATCCAGTTGTACTGGGATTAAGGCTGCACGATATCAAGAGATCCTGTGATGTGCGATAACAGTGCTTAATATTGCGATGACGATATGACTTGCGATAAATCAAAAAAATTTTTTAAATATACAGTGTTGATGTTTTTTCTGCTCTGGGTTCAGAGCAAGAAACAACTAATACATAATTTCCATTACAACATAATGGAGTGATTGTGATTTCATGTTGTTTCTCTGGTCTATTTTGTTAATCAGACTGATGTTGAGAAACAACATAAATGCAAACATTGAAGCCAATCATTTATTGCAATTTATGCATTTTTTGAGATATGCATATTGCACTGGCTGTTATTGCGATAACGATAAATTTGCGATATATTGTGCAGCCCTAACTGGGATGTGGGAATTTCCCCACTTCCATGAACTTAAACTGGAACTGTACTCCAGCTGGAATTACCTGTTAGAGTGAGGCAGAGTTTAGAATTCAAGAAACAGTTTTTCTATGCACAAAATACCATGTAGAGCTTGTGTTATTGATCTTTACTCTGACAGAGATATTATGATATACTTTTTGGGAGTTCCACAAGTTGCATGAAAAATGCACTATTTGCTATTCTTGCAAAGACAAAACAGCATTCACATAAACTTTATTTGTTGAGACAGGAGTTGTTTCACAATAGCAGCAACCCACTTTGATCTTGGTTCTACTCAGACTAGCCATTAGCTCCTCATGGTCAGGATTAAACTCTTATTTCACTGAAGTGTGGTAGTTCAAACAGTTGTCTACAACAGGTTAGACATCAATTGTCCCTGACCTTAAAACAGAAAGCCCCTTCAGACAATCTGAACTATCTCTTTAAGAGATTGCCATTCTCTCACTTACGTGGACACAGTCACATATAACCATCAGCATCTATCACTGCTGCTGATTCACGCAGCAAGCAGAGGAACAGACAGACGCCCTTCCCTGACAGCCATTAAGGCGTCTCTGAGCGTCGCCGGTGAGGAGTTACTCACCCTGTTGTTGTGCCGCTTGTTTGCCTCTGTTTGTTTATTATTAAGCGTTTCCGTCCTTAAATTTAGGTCTGAGTGCGCCGCTTGTATTCCCAGAGTTCCTTGCAAGCACAATTTGCATGGACAACTCTGAGATTTATTTACTTTGGTACGGATGTCCCTGTTTGCGAGTGTGTGTGCGAGCTGTGGCTTGCCCTCGCTTGTAAAGTGATTTGTCTTTCTCCAGTCTGTGCTGTGCGCTCCGGTAAAATGATTCCGTTAAACAGAATTGCCTCAAGATGACACACACATACACACAAACAGAACACACAAACTGTGCACAATGGACATTATAAATGAGCTTCTCCCCAGAGTGCTGTTTTTTTTTACCCCTTCCTATAACAGCTCTTGAAATAAAGAGGACAGCATGTATCTATTGTCTTTGCTGCACTGTTTTTCTTTACGGGCCACTTTCAGAATGTTTATTAGAATTTTTTTTTTCTTTTGCATCCTCTCTTTAAGTTTCTTGCTCTCTTCATTTGTATCACACCCCTTTTTTCCCCTCTTATCTTCACAAGAATATTAATCTTGTTGTTGTTTAGAGCGTGAAGCAGCTTAAAAATCTCTGAATCTTTAATCACTCGCCCCTGGGCCGACCAGTGTAGTTAAGAAGTTGGAGACAATATAATGGTTATCATTGCTTACTTGTCCTCGCTCCCGGATATTTCTTGTTCTATTTTTGTTGCTCTAAAACTGCCTGTCCTATCAGTAGTTTAAAACCCAGTCGGATCTTTTCTCCTATCTCATATATCTATCGTTCGGCTGTACTTTACTGTATTTGTGTGAGCACACTTGTGTGTGTGTGTGATACAATGAAAGTCAAGTACTTAATTGTGATGCTGGGCATAATTTTGTTCCTCATCAGATAGGATTAAGTGTTTCTGTTTGTGTATTTTTAATTGCTCATTATTAATTTAGGACAATAGGTTTGCTTTGGGAATGGGTCATCTGATTTTCTGACATGCATATTTGCTCGCTCATAATGAGATACTCACAGTTAACCTGCCTGCCTCTTGGGCTGAATCCAATTTCTTTGTGTGGACTCTAACCTTAGGTTATAAGCAACTTTTTAGCCCTTTATTAAAAGTCACAAGGGGTTGTGGTTAAAATATTACATTAAGAAAATGAACATGACTTTACCAAACTAATATATCAACAAGATCAGATCAGATTTTTTAGTGTTACCCCGACTCATATTTTTATGTCTGTCCCTCGGTTTTTTATGTAAAGCTGCTAAGAACAGTGGTTAAAACATCCTCTGGAATATGGGACAATCCTTCATGAAGTTGATGTACAATCGATTGTTGCAGATTTGTTTTGGGTTAAGGAAAGTTGTCCAATTCCAGTCCTCAGCAGGACCACCTTCCTGCATGTCTTTGATGGTCCCTCGGTTCAACACACCTGATTATTGCCTACTGGAGAAAGAAGGATGGTGATGTTTTTGTCTCAGTAGCTGCGTTTCCATTGACCATGAAAATGCGCAAATTAGAATTTCGTGTTTCTCAATGGAAACACGTCAATTTTGAAAAAACAAAATGTTTTTGCGCTAGGATGAGGTGGTTTTTCAGCCGTATCGAAATTGGTGTATTTAGCTAAACTGCAATGGAAACACTTTTTTCGCTTTACAGGAGTCACGTGATCATGAACCGGCTGTTTCTACTGGCGAAAAGACGATTAAGAGAAAAAGACAACAGGAAGTATTAGTAAAATCGCCGAAGTTGTAAAAGAAAGTAGTAAACTCACCGATTACAATTTCCCAAAAACGCCACATACGTTTCCACTCCCAAGTATAAGGGGCTTGTCGCTCTAAAGCCTCAATAAGACGCCGATGTCTCCTCTGATCACTTTCATGGTAGCAACATGCTTGATTGTTTACATCCACAACGTGAATATCGCGAGAACAAGCGTATTCACGCATGATTTCAGCAGCATTCCTTTCTTAATGGAAACACAGCAATTGCGAAACTGTGTTTTTTCGACATTAACAAAATATCGACAAAGTTTTGCGCACATTTGTAATGGAAACGCAGCTACTGTCTTCATTACAGGATAATAAGTATTTGTGATTGTTTTTGGTAGAGCAACTCGTGCCTTTTTTTCCTGAAAATTTCCTGCTGAAAAATCAGTTTTTCAGAGTCAGTAAGCCCAGTCCTTAAGCTATTTGTTTTTGTTTTGTTGTTTTTTGTTTTTTAGATCACAAAATAAAAGAATAAGGACACCCTTTCACCTGATGTAAATGTGCAAAATATATATAGGTATGGCTGAAAAGTAAGATGAAGGAGTAAAATGAGATTCAACCTTTAGTATTTGCAGCCAGCAGTTTTTTTTATCACCTCTGGAACCACTGTTGTCTTAATGAAAAAAAAGAGAACTCCAAAGAGCAAGAGGAGTGAAAAACTGGGAAATTCTCCAGCTAATAAGACTGCCTTAACAAGAACCGAGTGCTGCTCGTTGCACTCGCTGTTGTGTTTAGCTTTTTGCTTTTGTATGTGACCGTTAAAGCGTTGTGTGCGGACGTGCGTGGGTACGTGCGCGTCTTTTATTCTTGCCCTTTACCCACGGGTGATTGGCTAACAGTCGCCTCCAACCTGACGCTGACAAAAATCAATAAATCATCACCTGGGGCTTCACACACACACACACGGGAGCCGCTCGTCTCACGTGGAGAGAGCTGCAGAAAAACAAACACTCAGCCTACTTTAGTCCAGGTCTGATTTCTGTAATGGAAACTTCCCACAGACAACACTATCACAAAGGTCACAGAACATTTAATTCCTCTGAGATCTCAAACCGCCTCTCCAGAACACTACAGAGAGGAAGTCAGACAAGGCTGGAGAGTAGGAGGATTATGGACAGGGCGTCAAGTTGATCTTTCGTTTATTAGGCATGGTAGTGTATGGAGTGGAGTGGAGGGGGGGCCGGGGCGGGGGCGGTGGTTAGAACACAGTGTCAGTAAATAGATTAAAAGGGCTATCAGAGACAGTGGCTGTAGTGGCTATCGACTGCGTGATAAGCACCGGTGAGTGTGTATATTGACTGCCGTGTCTGTTGTCTTGTTGGTATTGATGACATGGTGTATGGGATGCTGACCTCTTAGATGCTTATCAGACCCTCTGATCACTGACATTGATCGAGCCGCCTGGAAGATGCACAACACTGCCGACGGCGCTCGTTTGTGCGAAAATTATTTATGATCATTGCTGGGAGGAAATGAGTTTTCTTAATCCTTAAATTAGATTTATTCATATTTACATTGACCAGTCGTATTTTATCTGAAAATAGTCTTTGAAAATCTGTCTTAATATCCTAACATGTTTAGTTTTTCTTTTGTCTCTTTCTGTGCTTCAGATGGCCGTAGATGTGTTGGAAGGTCTCCTGGAGGAGGATGATGAAGTTGTCCAGGTAAACAATAAACTCACCCAAGCTGTTTGATAAAAGTAAATCTAGATATTGAGATGCTTTTCTCTCTTTTTGTGTAGATGATGGAAATGATGCTCTTGTGTCTGTATTTAGGAAGGATTATACAAAACCAAAATCTGAATAGTTTTATGAAGTTTGGCAGGGAGTGTGAGTAAAGGCCCTGTTACACTATAATGTTTTAAAACAACTTATGAACATTTTAAAGACATCTACGTTGAAGATGGAATCGAAAAAAGCAACTGGAAGCTTCTTTCAGACGTGTTCATACTGTAATTCTAGCAAATTGATTAGACATACAACTTTTTAATAGCAATTTAGACAAAAAAATGTTTCATAAGTTGATTAGTGTGACTGGGCCTAAAATAAAGAAGGTTAGTGATTATAAGATTTCCATAGACGAGCATTTCAAGCTAAATTATCACTGAAGGTTTTCTTAAAGTTTTGGTCTAATTTAAAAGCCTATGTTTCAAAAAATGTCTAATTGAACTCATAAAACTATTCTGACCACAGACAAATGTTGAGTTTATTTAAGTAAAGACCAAACTGATATAAACATTAATTTATTTAATTCTTAAAAAAAAACAAAACGAAGAACTATAAAAACAAACAATAAAAAAACCAAATTAATCAATTATTGGATGAAAAGGGTGCAGAAAGAAAAAACTAATCTTTATAATATTTGTCCCTTTATTAAAAAACATCTTCAAACTAACAGCAACTTAAATATGAACAGTCTCCATATTTGAGACCAAATGTATCACAGTCATCTTGACAAAGACTAAAACCAGCAATCATTTCAAGATTTAAGACTAATTCCTGTTTATTAATTCTTTTTCAATAAATGTCAGTGTTCACACTGTTGGGATGTGGAATTTAATTTAATAAAATCTACTTCACACAAGTTCTGCTGCTGTAAACCCCTCAAATGGAACAAAGGTCGCAAAGAGCCATATGCTAATGTGCTAAATCTGCTTGCTGAAAATATTTCCGTTTTTGCTTGTTGCTCCAGTTTAATTGATCAGTTTGGGTGATTGTTAAACAGGCAGTAAAGGTGTTGTTGCTTCCACTTTGTAATTCTTTCCAAACGACACTTTTATGAAGGAAACAAATGCAGGATCACTTGAGCACATGTTTTACTGTAAATGGCACTTAGCAATTAAAAAACTACTTAATTACTTTAGCATTAACTGTGTTATCAGCAAATGCAAGTGGTGGAAAGAGACAGCTGCTTATCAAAACTGTCCAAAACCACGTCCCATCTCAAACTCTTTCCATACTATTTATTCATTTATTTTTTCACAAACAGGGTAACAACCTTGGTGGTGTCAGGGGATGCATTTAAAAAAATCCCCTTCTGGACATTTTGCGTGTGTTTGTTTGATTTTCTGTCCAGTGATGTCTGAATCACAGTTTTGTAATATTTTATTCATTACATTTATTATTTATGTATTATTTACTTAGTTTGGCTGGTGAAAAGATCAACCAAACATAACCTTCTAGTTAAAATTTAAAATGTACTTCATCTGTTTCTGTCAATGTCAGTGTCAATATTTAAAAAAAACATATATATAACATTTTCAAACTGTGGTTGACCGAAGCGCTATATAGACAAGCAAGAGAACACAACAAAATTAATTATAAAATCAAATATAAACCAGAATAAAAGAACAATTACATGTAAATATAAAACAGCAATAGTAGATAAAAGCTATTAAAATCTTATGCTTTGTTTAAAGCTAAATAAATAACTAAAAAGGTCTTTGGTTGAGATTTAAGTGCTGGATCTCTGGCAAAAGGTAAAAAAAAATGTGTTCAGTTAGAGATTGAACAAACATTTCTCTGCTGTCACTTTAAACACACTAGATGAGCCCATTAGCCAGTCATAAATAGGGTGGGGGCGGGACTTGCGACTCTTCGATCGGAGCTCAAAATAAAAATATTTTTGTTAGAACAAGTTTGAAAAAAGGAAACTAATATCAAGCCCTGTTTAAGTGTCTCAAGTTTAAAGGTAAACTGTTCCATAAGATTTGGCCAGACTACAAAAAGTTTGACCAGCTTTATAGTTCTATCAAAAAAAGCCAAAATGGGAAAAAAAAACTTGTTCTACTCAGAAGTTTGGACATGAATATAATGTTCGTCTGAATGAAATGACTCTATAATGAAAATTCAGTCCGATTAGTAGGCTAGTCTGTCCTGATTCCTGAATAAGTGGCGCTCTGAGGGAAAATGTGTATGCATGTTTTACTACTTGTCAATCCAAAGGAGTAAAAGACTTCTTTTTATCAGTCTGCCTGCAGAAAGACTCATTATTATGATACAGTGGCCACAGCTTGATCAAACTACCTTTGGAGACCATTTTATAGCTTTAGAGGAAAAAAAAAGAAAGTCTCGTCTGTGTGCGTAGTTCCTTCTGCCAAGGTGCTGTTTGCAATTTCAAGAATTTTTTTAAACAATTTCTCTTTTTATCTACCAATATTGTCCCTCCGAGTTATTGTCAACACTGAAACTTAAGTGCTGGATTTAAAATATAATCAGGAACAGGAGTGGCACACAATTATCAGCCCCCTTCTAGTGAATCTGAATTCAATCTTTAGAGGATATAAAACCAGATAAATCTCACTTGGGTTTAATTTACAGAGGATATGTGACTTTATTTTAATCAATAATGCTGGTTTTATTGCAGGAAAAGAGGTTTTATTGTGTTTCTGGTTTCGTTTCATTAACCCTGAGAGCGTTAGACGGGCTAGTATAAAAACAATTTCTAAAATTTACAAGGTTTCTTTTTAACAACAAAGGAAGTTAAAATGTTTCACCGTCAAATAGCTCCAATGACTCTTTTAACATGGGGCACTATTAAGAAACCTTATGAAATTGGTGCAGTTTGGGGAAAAACAAAACAGGCAGAGCATCTAAAGAGCTGCAGGCCAGACCTGAAGTGATTTCAGATTAAATCACAAGCTTCACATTTGACCAAAAAAGAGATAAATATGAGGCCTAAATAAAACAAAAGAAAAGACTATTGATCACACTCACAAAAAAACCATCAGCCTTTCCTGAATAATATTCTGTGGAGCTCTGTGAGAAAGAAAGTTGTGCAATAATTAGTTTACAGGAGATAAAATAAAGCTGACTAGAAATAGGGCAACAGACCAAAACATGCAACTTTCTTGCTGAAGGAGATTGTAGTTCTGGAGCTACTCAGTGTATCAAAGGTATAATGAAGCCAGAAAATCACAGGAAAATTTGGAAAAGATTGTGTAATCCAGAGTCAGGAAACCAGGTCTCAGGTTTGGTCTTTCAGCAGGACACAAACCATACTTACTTACAGGAAAATCTAAATACACACGCAAGTTTATGACTGACTGACTGACCATACATCCATCCATACATCCATACATCCATCCATACATCCATCCATACATCCATCCATCCATCCATACATACATACATCCATCCATCCATACATCCATACATCCATACATCCATCCATACATCCATCCATACATCCATCCATCCATCCATACATCCATCCATCCATCCATACATCCATACATACATCCACACATCCATACATCCATTCATCCATCCATACATATATCCATCCATACATCATCCATCCATCCATCCATCCATCCATCCATCCATCCATCCATACATCGATTCATTCATTTACTCCAAGTAGGGTTGGGCATAATCGTATCGTGTGCAATTAATCGTCAGAAAAACACTAATCGATTACTTTTTGGCTTTAATTGATTAATAGGATTAATGACACAAGGCAGAGTGTGCTTCGTGCTCCTTTCTGCTTCAAATATGACGAACGTTAAAAATAAAGTACTGCAATTTATCTATCAACACAATTTAAATTTTGATGTACAGCCTGAAGTGTGTAATTTTGACACAATTTGGAACATATTTTTATGAAGAGCAAATCTTTCCCACTAAATTAGTCATGTGACAATAAAATAAGGGTGTCCAGGGACTCGAGGGCATTAATCGTCAAATTAATCGTTATCGGCTAAATACCCTAATTAATCATGATTAATTTTTTTGCTAATATTGCCCAACCCTAACTCCAAGTTGGGTTGCAGCTTGAGCTGGGAGGTCCAGACCTCTTCCAGCTCTTTTGGGAGGACTCCAAAGTATTCCCAGGCCAACTGAGAGACATTGTCTCTCCATCGTGTCTTGGGTCTTCCCAGGGGTCTCCTCCCAGCCAGAAATGCTTCGAGCCCCTCTCTAGGGAGACATCCCGGATGTATCTTTACCAGATGCTCGAACCACCTCAACTGTCTCCTCTCAGTGTGGAGGAGCAGCAGCTCTACTCTGAGCCTCTCCTGGATTACTGAACTTCTCTTTCTGTCTCTAAAGGAGAGTCCAGACACCCTGCAGAGAAAACTCATTTCGACTGCTTGTATCCACAGTCTCATTCTTTCAGTCACTACCCACAGCTATGGTCACTACGCTTACATGCAAAGCATTATTTGAACTGTAGATGTCTTTACTGCTATGACAGTATTATGATTACTCCTTTGAATAAGTAGAAGGTTTCATATTCTAATTCACATTTCTATTTCAGTTGCGTGTTGAGCGTTTTTCAGTCAAGAGTTGTGCTCACACTGCATCCCTTTGTGCTACAGCGATGTTTTTGCACATCCGTCCGTCCGTCCGTTGTCTTCCGCTTATCCGGGATCGGGTCGCGGGGGCAGCAGCCTAAGCAGAGAGACCCAG
>JAUBOC010000050.1:6471070-6483929 GCA_032275365.1 Anablepsoides cearensis | reverse complement strand
AGGTCCTGAAAGAGCTGGAATGTTTCAGGACTTTAGACAGTGTGAAGGGCTGAAGGAACTGTCCAAGGTCCTGAAAGAACTGGAATGTTTCAGGACTTTAGACAGTGTGAAGGGCTGAAGGAACTGTCCAAGGTCCTGAAAGAACTGGAATGTTTCAGGACTTTAGACGGTGTGAAGGGCTGAAGGAACTGTCCAAGGTCCTGAAAGAACTGGAATGTTTCAGAACTTTAGACAGTGTGAAGGGCTGAAGGAACTGTCCAAGGTCCTAAAAGAACTGGAATGTTTCAGGACTTTAGACAGTGTGAAGGGCTGAAGGAACTGTCCAAGGCACTGGGGAATTTTTCCATGTACCCCCTGTAATATGCTCGCATACCCCAAGGGGTACACATACCCTGGTTGGGAATCACTGCTGTTGGGGGTGAATGTGAAGTCAGTCATTAGCATTTGAGGAGACAGCACCAAAACGAGTTGTTCCCAGACTCAACCTCAAAACAGGGGTGAAAGAGGGGCCTGTGGAGCTACATTAATGAGGAATATAGACTTTGTATGGATCACAACTGAATTATTTAAATGTGAAATGGAAGAATTTATAAACATGATATGTTGCGCTTGTATAAATAAATTAGACTTTTTTTATCTACTTTGAACAACCTCGATTTGGAGAAATGTTTTAATTCTGGTTTGATCGACATTATAAAACAAATCATGTTTGTTTTGGTTTAAAAACCTTCACACCACAGCTAGCTTTGCATTTTGATGATATTCCAGCAGAAATACAGGAGGATATTCCTGATCCTTGGTCTGCACTGGAAGTGCTACAGCTTTGTGCTGCTGCTATTTATGGTTGCAAATAAACAGAATTCTGTTTAGAAAACCAAAACAAATCCCTAAAGAAATTGAATCTATTGCAACAAAAACGTTACAACAAAAGGCTTTTGAAAAAAAATGGATGCTGGCACAAGTGACTGGTTTAAATTTACACCTAAGAAGCTAGACGGGGCACATTGCTGTTGGTATTTTTTACTTGCAACATGTGTCGTGTTTGCAAAGGTTTGATCAGGTTGAGTGATTACTGAGTGGGTGATTGCTTGTGTGTGATTCATTATAATGTGTTGGAAACCATTTTGTCAAAGAGGAAAGGATTACACGCTCCGTAAAGGTCACAAATCTTTTTTACGCTAACACACAAAGCCCACAGGAACACAGAACACTTTATCTTTGCACCTGATGTCATTTGAGCCCAACTGTGATCCTCTGTCTCCCAGGTGTGGTATCTGTCTGGCTGGGTTTGCTACCTCCAGTGGGAAAAAGCAAAGGAGCAGCAAGAGAGAGAAGTGACGGAGGAGCAGCAGGAGGAGTGGAAGGCATTGCAGGAAGCTGCTAGATCATACCTGACAAATGCTAAAAAGGTAAATATGTATAAGTATTGTAGCATCTTTGTCTTTATTTGATGCTTTGATATACATAAAAGACCCTTTTCAAAGAAATATAAAATATGTCCTTTTTAACCTTCTGTTTAAAAGATATATTTATTTTATAAGGCATTGATCACATTTGCTTTAATTTTTTCTTTCTCATTCATTCATTGCCAGAAAAGGTGACTGACAGAGTAATGTTAAGTGTGACATTTGCCCAGTATTGGAAAGTTAATGGACGATATAACATCAATTTCTAAAGGGAGCCATGAACACAAATTTGCATTTACAGCTCGTGTTTGCGTGCCAGTTGTGTTGTGTTGTTGTGTGGAAGGAAACAGCCAAAAAATACAACATTGGTTTATAGTTTATTTAATAATGCATTTAGATTTTTCAGCTGATAAACATTTACTTCCCATTACTGTTTGTAGTTGTTAAAGGGGTGTAAATAACCACCTTTATCACAATACAATATTATATCAGTGTCAATGTCAATTTATTTATATAGCATATAAAAACAACAGAAGCTGACCAAAGTGTTTCACAATTTAGCCAAATGAACGTATAAAGCAACAACACAGAAACACAGAAAGGTTCAAAAACAGAAATATAACATAAAAACATCAGCTCTAAAAGAATTTCAAACTCAGCCAGCATCAAAAGCCAAAGAGTAAAGATGAGTCTGAAGCATAGATTTAAAAGTCTCAGTGGTCCGAATGCAAAAAGGTAAATCATTCCACAGGTTTGAGGCAGAAACTGTGAAAACCCGATCACCTCTGAATTATAACTTGGATCTAGGAACATCTAAAAAAAACTGAATGGATGACCGGAGTGCTCCAGCTGGAGCGTGGATGTTATGGAGATCACACAGGCATGATGGGGTCAGACCTTTTAGAACTTTAAAAGTCAGCAGTAAAATCTTAAAATTGATCCTAAGGCAAACAGGAACAGGAAGCCAGAGCCGTGTTCATGTTTTTTTTATTTTTGTACCTGTTAAAAGACGAGCTGCTACATTTTGGACAACTTTTAAGCAATGCAGAGGAGATTTATCTAAACCAACATACAAAAGTATTACAATAATCAACTCCAAGCGGTAGTGAGGGGATGACTAACTTAATCATGGTCTTTAGTCAGTAGATACAACTTCACCTTGTCCTGCTTGTAAAAAAGTCTGTCATGATACGATTTCAGTTCAATTCACAAGTCTGCCATAGGAAAATGATATTATTCCACATCGGGGTCCTGTATGATGGCAAAATGGATCAATATTTTTGTTTTGCCTTGATGTAATTAGATTTGATTTGATTTTAATTCATGACCAATAATTATGTAATGGTATGACATCTATGGATCAAATGTCTGTATTTATAAATGCTTTTTTATTTTATTATTTGTAAAGATAATGCATGGAATGTTTACTTTTTTGACAAATTAGTTTTAATGCCGAGTTGTTTTTATTATAATAGTGGCTCTGACTGCCTTTTTTACCAGTATCATCAGTGAGCACAGATATTTGCATGCAGCACACTGTCACAATAAGTTAAACTCCTAAGAACTGCTTTTTGTCAGACGCACATTATATGCAGGACTGTGAACAGCAGCAGATTCTTACAAAGCTTCATTGTTGCTTCAGAAATAGCTGTGCAGAATCTTAAGGACGTTTAAATTTATCCCCAATTCTTAGTCTCATCCCCCAGCCCGCCCTTCTTTTCTCTCTCTCTCTCTCTCTCTCTCTCTCTCTCTCTCTCTCTCTCTCTCTCTCTCTTTCTGTCTCTCGCACACAAACACACAGTCCAGGTGATGTGTCTCATTTATTCTGTCATTCTGTCAGGGAGTAATACCTCCGTTGTGCTGTGATTCATGTTAGTCTAAAATCCAATAGGCCTGTAAATCTGACAACACAGACTAAAGAATGGCAGGCCCCACCTTCTGTTTTTTCTTCTTCTCCTCCCTCAGCCTCTCAGCTTCTCTACCTCTCTTGCCACCCCATTACATTCCTGTAGAGATGAGTAGGGGCAGGTTAGTGGCAATATATTGATGTCTGTCTTCCTGGCCAGCATAGTATCGACTAAACTGTCTAACCAGCGTCCAATGGCCGTGTCCTTGGCTGAAACAGGATTGAGGTGGGCTCCAAGCTTGCAAGGTGGGAGAGAATATTGTGAGTCTAGCTTTTAGATGCCAGCACTGTGGAGAAAAGGGCACGGAAGGGAGGAAAAAAAAGTGCAATGAAAAATGGGGTGAATTGGGCATTTAGCTACGAAATAATAAAGCGAGAGTCTGGTAGAAGGATTGTGCGAGCCGTCAGAGCGTGACCAGTAAACAGCATTGCAGTTTCTTTGCAGAGTGAGTGAAAGAATAATGTGTGTAAGCTATAGCACGGAGACCTTGGAAAGGTGAGGTGGAATGTGCTCAGAACGCCGCCTCCCCCTCACAGCTTCACTCATGGCGCCATCAATTCAACAACTTTGCTTCCCGACTCGTGTGCTCGTCGTGTAGCTCGGTTTGCTCTTCGGTGGAATTCGAGCCTTTTGTCCGAGCATCAGTGTGAGTTTGAATTTTTAATGACGAGTCGCACTGCTAGTTAAAATGGGCTCCATGAGGCCTCAAAGCCCAGCGGCTTGTTTGGGCACAGGTTCACTTTTTTGTATACTTTGTATGGCTTCAATAAGGAGGCGTTTGTGTGGAGGAAAAGCTGAGAAAATGCATACTGGTAAATGTATGTTCACCTTAGGAAGATGCACATATATTTAATGAAGCTAGTGTATGACTGCATTAGCTTGCATATATTAAAAATAATTTAAGGAATTGTTTTAACTATTCATTTCTTTCTAGGTTTGAAAAAATGCAGTGTGGTGCACAGTTCTTGCAGCCAGAAAAGAAGTTTGAGGAATGAACAGGAGGGCATGTAAGACATTAAAATGGGGCCAAAGAAGGGAACAAATTGGACCTGGTGTGTGTGTTGGTGTGCATGTGTGTGTGTGTGTGTGTAATGGGGGTGTAGCCTGTGAATAGTGTCGAGAGTAAAATCAATAGTAAACCGGACGTGAAATGGAATTCGAGATGGGGTGCGATTTGAGGAGGGATCTGCAGCGTATGCACAGAGGACAGTGTCGTGTGTGTGTGTGTGTGTCTGAGCGCAGCAAGGCAGCTAGGTCAAAGAGAGGTCAAAACCTGACTGTCTGAAGTGGTTGAAAAGGTATCCCACGAGCAGCGGATTGTGGCTGAGGTACAGGTCGTGTAATTTTAATGCCTTTACCCCAACAAGGACGTGACTTGGAGGACTCGGGTGTTAAGTTGTTTGGGTCTTTGTGAGTTTGTGGTCAGCCCTCTTGAGATTCCTGCGACAAATCTTGTTCACACTTCAGAAGCTCTGACCTCAGTCTCTGTCATACATTTGCTAGTGAAGAAGTGTATTTATGTTCGCAGACCAGTGAGATGTAGAAGAAAAGTTAAAGGAATATTTGGACCTTTTGTTGTTGGATACTGTGGCAAAGTTCTAAACAATATCTTACCTGTTGTAGATAACACTTTGAAAAACCAAAGATTCGGAGGACAAGTCCAATTCTGACCAGACAAACGAGCTAACAATGGCTAGTCTCAAGAATTTTATGTTTTATGCAAATAATCTTTTATGAACCTTTACATTTATATTAATTTTCCAGTTATTATTTATTTTGCATTTCCCATAGGAAATATTTAGTGTATTCAAGATATTATGGGTTTCCTTTGAGATATCAAAAATGACAACAGTGAAACTCTACAAAGTTGCTTTTCACAGTTTGCTGACTCAGTCTTTTGCAGAATCGTTTATGGAAGCTAACTATTAGTAGATTGCAGTAATCGATGTGATATTGTAGAAACCTTCTTCTTGAGTTATCAAGCTAAATTATTAAGAACAATATAAGTTTTGCAACATAAATATTAATGTAAATACAGTTCCATTTAACAGAAACAAAAAAACAATGCAGTTCAGTACATGACACATACCCTGTGCCTGTGCTCCACCCAAAGCGCAGCACTTTCATGTTTTAACAGGACCACATGGTTTGTAGCTGCTAACCGTTTACTCTCATGTTTATGTTTGGTTCTTACTGAATTAGGATGCCACCTAAATTTGCACAAGACCTTGTGTTCAGCCAGTATTTGTGTTTTTTCATGATTCACGGGTACTCTGAGGACATTGATCCTTGCATCTTTATTATTGTTCTGGGGCTGGACTGACTGTAATCCCAGTCTGAGTACAAGGGTCAGAAGATCTTGGACTTCTTTCTGCTCCTTTTCATTTTTTTAGTTGTTACATGAACTATTCATAAAAAGTTAAAAGTTCTTCTTGTGGTGCATCTTCGGTGGTGATTTGATCTGCTGCTGCTTTAGCGTAGGTTTGGTGTTTGACTTCAAGTCCAGTGATTATCAGATCATCTCTTCTGGTGTACTGTTCCATATCGTCCAATTTTCGTTCCAGTTCTGATATTTTTCTGTCTCTGTCACTTATTGCAACTCTCATTCATATTTATTATTGAGTGAATAAAATGGAAAAAATAAAATGAAAATTAAGTACAGTTCATCACTGTTAAATTAAGCATAATTAGATAGGAAATTTGAAAATACAGCAAATCATACATTGTGAAAAGACCTTGAAATATTTAATTATTACATTTTGGTCATATCACTTGGTCATAACTTCCATTCACTTTAAGCCATTAGCTTGTCAGTTTGCTCAGAATAAAACTTTCTCTAAGCTCGGATTGTTTAAGCTGCAGTGGTATTCATCTTTTATAATTACACAGAACCCCACTTGAAAAGATCTGAACTCTCTCTTTAAGAAGAAGCACCTGTGTTGAAACCATTCTCTTAATTTTCTTACTTATTAAAGAGGTCCACAGTTCTGCAGTAGTTTGTTCTGGGTTTGGTGTAAGGGGGGCATGTAGGGAGCACAGAGAAATGTGAGAGGAGGCTACAATTTCGGCACTATTCTGCCAAATATGGCTGGTGTGTGTGTGCGCCCATGCATGCGGGCGAGCGTGAGCATATAGATGAGAGCATGAAGACAAATCTATCTCCTTGACAGGAAGGTCGTCTGGTGAGAGTGCGAACGCGAGGCAAAGAAAGCTAAAAAGGAGAAGTGCACAGAAGGGGGAGAAAAAAACTGGTTCAGAGAGAAGCTGGGAGAATGACGGTATTAGCAAATGAAATAAAAGAAAAGGTGAAATGAAAGTGGAAGTTAAGCATAGGTGTGGGGCGGACGGTGAACAATGATGGAATGATTAGGCTTTTACCACATAATCAGCCTGTCTTTTATCTACTGTGTGAGTTTTCAAAAAAGTTTCAGCCAGGAAATAAAACGATAAGAGTATATTGTTGTGTATGGGGCAGATTAGTGTGCATTTGAGCATTGTTGTCTTCTCAGTGCTGGACATTAATATGCAAACAATACCAGGGATGAATCTAAAGAGAAGTCATACTAAAGTTTTTATATATCATCACATATTTGTGTTGTTAATTCAAACTCTTTTTACCTTTTTCATTACTTTTAATTGTTATATGTAATACACTAAAAACAGAAGATATTGCTTACATGGTGCAACGTGATGACTAAATCCATAGGTGTGGTGTTATTCTGCTACAGGAGTAGAGTTGTGAATCAGGAGAGAAAAAAAAAACTAGTTTGTTTGAAATTCCACAGGCCTTTTCATTATCATGAATTCAATTTGCCAGATCATCTCCGTAGAAGTGTCTACCCTGTGAAGGCTGTCATGTTGATTTATGTCACATCGCGTCACTAACGGTCTGAAATTATGAAGGTCAGGAGGAAATGTTCTATATTTTATTTATTTTTTTTATTCGAACATAGGAGCCCCCGCAGGTGAACATGCGTTGGCAGCTTGTATTGTAACAGTTTGAAAATTTATGCTGTCATGTCAAAAACAGGTTAAACACACTAATTTCAGTGCCATAGAGACCGGTTAAAAAAAGTAAGAGGAAGTAAAGTAAAATCCAAATTTTATATTTCTTATACTGAGGGTTAGTAAAATAAATAAAAATTTTGCAAACAGCTGACATCTACCATATGTGTTTGTTTACCTACATACAGCCGAAGTGACTAAAAATAGGCCAGCAATGACAGCATCCATGAAAGAGCCATTTTGGGATCAAGAAGTGCAACAATTTTGATATTTTGTTACATATCAACATTTATATTGTGTGCGAGGTACGCAGATACGCCTCAGGTGGATGAAACCAAGTTTTTTATTTTATTTAATTTCCGAATTGCATATATCAAAATTAATTTAGCATAAAAAGTAAGGAATTTAGTGTTTGGTAGATGATTTTTTTTGTTGTAACAATGTTAATTGGCAATAAATCTTATATGGTTGGAAAGCCTGTTAATTTCCCTTTTAAACGGTGCCACATTTGTAAGGAACATGCATTTGTGGGATGAGCAGTAGAGCTGAGTATGTAGGTTGTGCACATGAAATTTTGCCAAATCTTCTCTGTCAAACAGCTTATTCTGTTGTTGCTATTGACTCTTGTTTTGAGTTTGTACCTCCAGGTGCTGCCAGTCAGGTGTCTCATATAAGGTTTATCACCTCGAAGGAAGCATTGTTATAACAAAGAACCAATCTACCAAACACAATTTTATTTACGTTTTGTGCTATATATTTATATATATATGCTAAAATAAGGTAAAAAAAAATCTGGATTTATGACCATAGTGTACATATATGTGTGTATGAGTGTGTGTGCTTCAAAAGACAATGGATTTATTTAGATAATGGATGCTATGTTTCTGTAGAAGCTCTTCATGTCTGTCCCTATTTGGCAGATTGAGCGCATGACCTCTCAGCCGTTTCATTACAGATGCTCGCAGCATTTCATAAACAGCATTAGAAAACACACTCCTGGACACTGCGTGTGTCTGTCCAGGAACAATTTCATGGTGGCTACTCAGGATAATCAACAGGCATCACTGTGGACAGCCTGTAGCCTGTGTTGCTTTGGATGGATATACACAAGCTCCCAGAGGAGACTGCTGACAGGGACCTTCATCCGTTTTCCACAGAAGAGACACAGATCTGTTGTCAGATGTTGATCCTGTATAAATCATCCACCAGGTTTTCATTTTGTTCCCGTGGCAGCAGCAAACGCCTCAACAACAGCTACCTTTAAACCAAGCTGACAATAATTGGAAATTAACTGTCACTGCGTACTACACACATTACACACAGCACACATGTTTTATTTTAAGTGATTGGCTGTTAATTGCTCTTCTTTTCCTGTTACATAAACAGCAAAATCAAACAAATACATCACTAATATTCCATATAAATCAGTGCTGATTAATGCCGTAATGGATTCCAGAGACACTGCTGGGTTTAAAAATATTTTTCCAAAGCAACCGCTCTTCATTTATTCATATTCAGCCGAGCCCCATTTAACTATGCCCTTACAAGAGACGAACTAGTCATCTGAATTACACAAATTATTGGTGTGTTCGCCGTACCTTGCTGCTGAATCTTTAATCAGACCAAGTATCATTTCGCAGCTCTTAAACATCGCTAAGTTTTTAAAACCTGTGAACACTTAACGAGCTTTGAATGAGCCAAATATTTAGATCTTTTTTAACCCAGAACTTTCACAGAAGTTTTGATTAATTCATAGAATGGGGAGGAAAAAGCAGTGTCCATATCCGCTATTGACCAGGTTTTAAGTGCTGCTAATGCTTGAAACGCTTTAAAGGTACTCATTGCAAATTACGAAGTCAAACAAAAAAGGGTTATTGTGAACTGGATCAAATGGCGCCATTTGAAAGAGTTTACTCCAGTAGTTTTCCAGATCTACTTCTGAAATGTGAATAAGCCCTCAATGTAAACAAAGCAGTTGGCTAAAGCTGCTGAAAACCGTATAGAAGCTTGTGTCACATGACTGATTTTTTACCAATTAAACATGAGTATAATCTCGTAGAAGACATGCAAATATATAAGTAAATCTGCTGCTAAATAATAAAGAAAAGGTAAAGACTGAGTGAGGCAAGAATAAATCACTTCAATTTTTCAGTCTTCATGACTTTGCAGTAAGTACCTTTATTTCTACCATTACCCTAAAGCAAGTATGTCAAACTCATCTTCAGAGAGGGACATGTGACATATGGTGGCCTTCAAAGAGCCAGCTGTAATTAACTTCCTTGGTTCATGTTTAAGTTTAACTAAACAGAAAACGTTACTCGTCTCATTGCTATGACTGAGCGCTGCTAACAATAACTGAGCTCTACTTGGTATTTCCTGCATAGAAACTTTCCCACTTTAAGGAGCGTTCCTGTTTAAATTTACAACTTGTAAGTGGGGAACTCCCACTTCCTATTACAACTGCGTTCCATTTACAAACGTATTCCCAGAACTGGTAAATGGTAGTGACGTCATGTCCCAACAAACCACATGAAACTGCATGAAGCCGCTAACCTAGCTACAACACTGCTAAAATATAAACAATGACAAAAAGAGAGCTCTACTACGTACGTCATGCAAATAAACGTTGATTTTAAAACGTACAGTATTGCACAGAAAACACACTACTTGTGTGAGCGATTAAACATTAAGAAAGATACATAACAGTAAAAGTTACGGAGTTAACTTTCTAAAGCTGTGAGTAGCCGCCATCTTGAACTCAAAACTGGGGGCAGTTTCATTTCTTCCTCGAGTGGAATATTACCACTGGAGGGGGCGTTCCAGTTTAAATCTACCAATGGGAACAGGGAAATTACCACTTCCCAGGACTACTGGAACGCAGCGTCGCAGCGATGCAGTGAAAGTAGGATTGTACATGGTGAATTTGCAGGCTAATTGAGAACTCTGTGCACCTCCACCTAGTGGTGGGATGCTGTCACTTCACAGACAAAATAATTGACACGGTTATGGTCAATTCTGGCACTAAAGCAGCATACGCCTATTTTAAGACGTTAATGCATCTTTAAAACTCGCGGGCCTCTTAAAATGCAGTAGTGGGCAACATTTGGCCCGCAAGCCTTGAGTTTGACACGTTCCCTAAAGGTTATATCCCCTCTTTGAATAGAGCCTAATATGATTGCGATTCGGCCCACCAAGTTTTGTAACTTCAAGTCACGCCTGGCCGTGTCGCCTGGTGTCACGTTCATGAGTGATTTACAGTCGCTCTAATGAGGCTGTCTGCTGAATGAGGGAGAAGTGCTGCCTTTGCCCAGTGGGCCCCGGAGCAGAGACTGGAGCCTGCGTGGGTTTGAGTCGGTCCCTAACTGCTGACACAGGCACAGAGCTGGCAGAGACTCACACGGCGAGATGGGGGAAGATGGCCTTCACAGGTCCCCACGCTGACTGATGGGATCAAGGCGAAAGTAGGCCAAGCCAGACAAGTGTCAGGCAAACAGACACCCAGAGACAGAGTGAGAAAGACAAACACCCTCCAATCACACGTGGAGCCTGGAGAGGAACGTGGCGACACACAGCCAGGTTGTTTTGGGTCTGAGTTCAATATGTCCAAATCTGTTTGTCAAAAGAGTAATGAGGCCGCCGAGCTGGGAGCGTGCACACCCAGGGGATCTCGGTAGTAAAGAAAGGCCATGTTGAGGCTCTGGAAAGGATTTTTTTTCTGTTTGTTTGTTTTGTTTTGTTCTGCTAAGATATCCCGGTGGCATTTTGATCAATGCAGCCGCACTTTTCCTGCAGCTTCCATTTATGTATCTGGAATAGTGATGATGTGTTATCATGATAGTGTCAAACAGTGCCATTAGTCATATAGTGTCCCTCAGCTGGTCTGGCTAGTAAAAGGCTCCACCATCAACACATTATACAGCCTAATTTATGATGCAACATTTCACTTGTCCGTAATGATGTAGTGGTCATATTGCATTCAAGGTTCAGAGTTCTGAGTATATGCCATGAGGGCAGACTGCCCTCTGTTGGCCGTAACGTGTGTGACACCACATTAACTAAAGCTATTTAATTATGAAATGTGCATTTTAGGTCAAATATAGGACAGTATAGAGATATTTATCACACCCTGCTGAGGGTAAATGGCAGCTGATAATGGTGTTAGCAAAAAATCTCATCATCCACTGGACAGATTTGATTGAAATTCTTGGACAGGAATCAAACTTTTGAAGTTGATTCAAGATGGCCGCCATAGTTAAGCAATCTTAGCATGCAGAAAAAAGGCCTATTTTAGTCAACTTTACAAATATTTTTGTTTGGTGTGGCAGCATATGAGACTCATCCATTGTTATTGTATTCAACTTGGTGAACAAAACACAAATGTTAATGCTCACATAGACCCTCGTGAATTCACTAATAACTATCAAAAGCTACATTTAACAATGTCATATTTCTGTTTTCTACCCAGTTTCAACATTTAAACTACTCTTAGTTTGGTAAAAAATATGGTATTATAAACAAACATTGACATATGATGATAAATACAGAAAAAAAAAAAAATACTATTGCATAACCATCACAAATATCACAGGACCAGAGGTACTGTTTGTTTTTCAGCTGTATTTTTGTGACAAAAGTCAAAAGTTTACATTTTCCTATGCTGATAATGAGTTAATTAAACACATATTTTATTTTCACAAACATATATGCATTCAGTTTCTCTCTTTGAGATTCCCACAGATGAAGCATTAGATCATGATAAAACATTTCAAAAGGCATCAGATTCCATGTTCATGTTGCAGTCAAGCATAGAGGGAAGGATTTTTGCCAAGTACAAACATTAAGACTTTTAAAATATGTTCCTTCCGGTGTAATACTGCAAAGTTTAGTCAGATCAAGCGGTGCGTTGCCTGATTATACGGTTGTAAGGACAACAGATGGAGCAGTTCACAGACACAGGAAGTCAATGTGGTGAATGATACAGGTGTGAAGACAGACTGAAGAGGGGGTATTTGCCATGAGGAGTATAGGAGTGTGTGTGTTTGAAGGGGGGTGATTTACAGTGGAGGAAACAAACTAAAGTGGAGCACACCTGCAGCTTGTCAGTGTGACCAGAGGTTGGCAGAGATGGAGGAGAAGGCAACAGCACCCATCGCATCACTGGCAAAGACTTGTGCAAACGAGAAGACATCAGGTTTGGCAGAAAACGGACACACAGGCTTATGGTGTCATCCTGACTCAGTCTGGGAATAACCACAAGCTGGGAATAGCAGGGTGGCAGCAGTGTGTGGGCTGCTGTGAACAAGTCTGCAAGCGTGTGTGCTGGAAGGAAAGAATAAAATACGAACTTGTAGAGTGACATCTGAATGATAAATCGCATATATAATACATACGGTATGGTCTGGGAAAAACTAATTACTGAAAATGTGATATTTGATTTAAACATATGAATAAAAACTAAAAGGGAACACATACAGTTGTGGTCAAAAGTTTACATACACTTGTAAAGAAACATAATGTTATGGCTGTCTTGAGTTTTCAATA
>JAUBOC010000050.1:6446368-6460775 GCA_032275365.1 Anablepsoides cearensis | reverse complement strand
TGACTGAGCTTCTCACTCTATCTCTAAGGGAGAGCCCAGACACCCTGCAGAGGAAACTCATTTCAGCTGCTTGTATCTGTGATCTTGTTCTTTCGGTCACTACCCAAAGCTCGTGACCATAGATGAGGGTAGGAACGTAGACAGACTGGTAAACCGAGAGCTTTGCCTTGTGGCTCAGCTCTCTTCACCACGGCGGACCGGTACAGCGCCCGCATCACTGCAGACGCAGCACCAATCTGCCTTTCGATCTCTTGCTCCATTTTTCCCTCATTCGTGAACAAGACCCCGAAATACTTAACCACCTCCCCTGCTTTAAAGATGTATTGTCATAAAGTAAGCATATGCAGCTTTTGAGCCAGCATTGACTACAATGCATTCTGATTATTTTACTCGCAAAATGGCGGCCTCCCACCACTAGGTGGGCCCACTTTTGCTGCGACCCAGTTGTACTGGGAAGTGGGAATTTCCTCACTTACAGATAATTTAAACTGAAACGTCGCTCCAGCCAGAATTCCCTGTCGAAAAATGGGAGCGTTTAGAATTTAAGAAATGCTGTTTCTATGCACAAAATACCACGTAGAGCTCAGATATTGTTTGTTAGAGGTGCTCAGCCATAGCAACGAGAGCAGGAACGTGGCGTTTCATGTTTAGTCAAAGTTAAACACAAAACATTGAAAATAGTTTGAACTGGTCCTTTGAGGGCCACTACAACGCTCAAGTGAGTTTGACACCCCTGAAATACGTGCAAACATAGAAAAGAACGAACATCAACCTGCAAACTTTAAATAATTTCCTTTTCTTTTACCCTCAGGTGATGTCAAGCTATCTTCAGAGACCTATAGCAGCATGTGCTCCGTCTCCAGGGAAACCAAGCCATAATTAGTATTTGTGTGCGTGTATTCACGCCTGCATGTGTTTTTTTTAATAATCGACGTTAATAAGACGAGGGGAGGGGAGAATAATCCAGGATTAACAGCTTAAAAATGCATGTGTTGTCATAAAAACATCGTGATTGGGTCCTAATCACTGAAATCCGGTCCTGCAGTCAGTCAGTAGCGATGCGTGCTCATCACCAGTTGTCTCTGCATCAGAGCAACTTCAGTTTAGAAGCTGTATGTGCGCCGTTTGTTTTTTCTTTTTTGTATTTTGAGTGTGTGTTTGTGTTTTGTTGACTTAACTAGAGAGTTAAGCGAGGAGCTCCTCTGAAGGGATTAAGGGGGAAATTACTAGAATATGGAGACTTAAAGCTGAAACCGTTTAAACGGAAACAGGAGGAGGGAGCTTAGAAAAGAAAAAAAAAGGGTGTGGGGGTAAAAAAAAACGAGCATGAGAGGCAGCTCTAATGTTCATACGTGCGTTCACATGTTCATTTGTGGAAAACGTCCTCTTGAAGTCACACTTGAGGACTCACATTTACTTCAAGGTCTTTGAATAATTCGTTCAACCTTTCAAATAAGCTGCTGGAGAGTGAATCATGGATACTCCACTCGGATGCATGAGGTGTATGGGTATTCCAAGAAACAACAAATAAACCTGGAAAAGTGACAAACTCAAGTAGGGCAGAGGACACGTTTTGTTCAGGGACAGGAATCGAGTCTCACCAGTCGAGATGTGTGTTTTTTTAAGCTGTGGCCATGTTTTTAAGCTGAATTAACAGCATAATAGAAATGATAGTTATCTGACCCAGCAGCCACACGGAGAAGCCATGAATCCAAAGATCTTTATCGGCTGCGGTGAATTTATTCCCTGTGAGGAAAAACTTTCTGTGAAAAATGTTTTATTCCTCAAGTTTATTTAACAGAAAAAGAATTAGCTCTCACAAATGAAATCACAGAGAAGTCATCTTCATTACTGATCAGATTTTTTTTTCATGGTAAAGATTTTATTATTATTTTTTTTTTAGATTGTCCTGCTTTTATTGTCTGGGGGCTGAATGTGCTCATGCATCCCTGCTTGTTTGTATGTGTGCTGTTTTTGCTCTGTGAGCGTGTGTGTGTGTGTGTGTGTGTGCGTGCGCGCATAGTAATCTTTGGTGGGAACATCTGTCTCTCAGAGATAACATAACCGGAGAATTAGCTATGCTGTCTTACAACTGAGCATCACATCTCACTATTACAGCCTCCTAAATTCTACCTTATTACACCTCCGTGTTTGTGCAGATGAGTGGAAGCAATGTGCTGACAGTGTCGTGTCCTTGGGGGGGTCGATGCCAAGTTTAAGAATATCACCAAGCCGGCTACCTCTAATCCGTAAATCCATTGTGAACCAGAATTCATAGTTATTTTTATAGAACAGCAGGACAACATCTCAGGTTGCTGCGAAAACGACAAAGATACGGAGCCCATCCGGTGACATTGGTAAAAACATAATAATGCATGGACACAAGATAATTTTGAGCAGCCTGTTTCTTTGTGAGAGATACAGACTGAAGAGTTAAAAACAAAAACAAAGATGGACTCTTTAACACACCAAATTTGAATGAATGTGTAATTATCAGACTTCTGCGGAACTTGAAGACCTGCCTTAGCGCATGGAAACAAGTAAAACATGCAGGATGGTGGTCCTCAAACACCAGGATTAGACACCACTGTTCTGTAGCCACGTACATTGTGACTTCAGAAAATCTAGTTTTCATGTCCCAAAGTACTCATAGATGGTCTCTGTACTGCTGGAGAATAATATATTGTCAAGCATCAGTGCTCATGTCACTAATATACAGTATTTTAAACAATATCACAAGTCTCTATTGACTTTTGCCTTTTTGCTACCAGTTCTAGCCAATTTTCTGTGAAATATTAACTAACAAGCTGGAGCTGGAGTTTTGAATGGATATTGACAGCTAAGCTGAAGGCCGTGTCACACTAGACAACTTATCTTAGCTTATGAACATTTTAAAGACGTTTACATTGAAGATGGAATTGATATAATCAGCAGGAAGCTTCTTTTCAGCGTGTACAGAATGTAATTTGAACAAATTGATCCAATATATAACTTTTATTAGCAATTTAGAAAAAAAAAAGTTTCATAAATTGGCATAAACTGTCTAGTGTGACAGGGCCTTAAAGTTTGATCTCTGATTGACCTCTGACCAGGTTTTGCTGACCCTGACTGCATGAGTCATGTGTTCAGTAAGGTTAACAGGATAACTGTCATGTTATCCTGCTAATTTCACTAAATTTCCCTAATTTAAATTTAAATTTCCCTAATTTAAATTTCCCTAATAATCCCTAATTCCTAATAAATCGACCTAATTTCCCTCTGGGATAAATAAAGTATTTTTGAATTGAATTGAATGGAATGTTGGTAAGAGCCATTGTGACCACGATCTGTTAACTTGTTGGTTTGTAGATTTCATCCAGCATGAGCACCAATCTTTACCTGGTCAAATAGATCTTGAACAACTCCTGTTTCTTTTATCCTTTTATCCAGTGCATGTTGTCGACTCTTGTAGTTGTCCAGGAGTTGAGGTTCATCATGCCTTACAGCCATATTGACACTAAATGGGACTCTTAGAGCCGCACTGCTGAAGGTACCTGTGTGCATTTTAAAAATGTTTTACATTAAAATCCAGTGCAGTTTGTAGCAATTACCATTATGGCTTAAATCACCCCGAAAGGGTTATGTTTGAAAGAGCAGGACCTATATGCTGACCAGACAATGACTCAGAGGCAGGATCAACTTCTAGGAAAAATAGCACTTTTATACCAGTAAAAATGTCTTCTTTGTATTATGATGAGTCATTGCTCAATTTTCTATATGAACAAACCACCCATAGAGCAGAGTAAAAATAAAAAAAGTAGGTAAACAGAAGAAAACAAAGAATAGAGTGGTGTTCTGCTGGATAAAGGTTCTTTTTCTGGCTCAGAATTACACACAGTGATACATTGTATTGAAGTTAAACCTCTAAACAGCCTGAATCCAATTATCTCTCCATATATCGCAGCGGCAGCCGGCGCAGTATCGCCTGACGCATCAGTGGTGACAGATTACTCTTTGAACTGTACTTTTAGAGGAGTTCAAAAGCCCACAAAAGTTAACAAGGTGATGCATCAAAAAGACACAAAGTGCAGAATGCGGTTCGATAAAGATGATGCGACTAACAGGTCACCGGATTCTTCGGCTGATGGAGGCTTGGGTTTCAGTTTTAATTCTGTCACTCTAATCCTGAGCAGCTCAGTTCTTTTGAACCTTGTTTTTCCGCCGCTGCTAGAGTCACACCTAGAGCCGTCGAGATCAAGCTGGAGTCGAACGGTACAGTTCCATGTGTCACACTCTCCTGCGACTCAAGAAAACTTTTAATGAACGTTCCTGGGAGAGAAAAGATAAGGAAAGGGCTGTTTTGTGTAATAATAATAATAATAGTAGTACAACATCACACAGTGTGCTGTGGAGGCTTTTGCTGTATGACAGGAGGAACATTGAAGGGATGTAATGGGGTCTTTTCTTCTGCACAGTCAGGGAACAGCTGGGAAAGTTGAACGCAGCCCCGCTGACTTGGTTGAATCAAAGAAAGAGGTAGGAGCCAAACAATAAAAAGAGAGAGAGAGAGAGAAAAAAATGAAGTGTGAGATGGAGAAGTGTCTCATTTATACAACATAGCAATTCTGGGTCGATGGATCGCTTCAGTCGCCGCGAGGGGCACTTTTCGCAAAATGCCATCTATGGCGTCTACCTGCAATCTAACAATCAAATGTGGTGCCAATAAAAAAAAAAAGTGATTCTGCCCGAGCGGTGAGCTCTTTGTGACTGCTGATGTGTTTGACTGAGAGCCAGCCTTAGTTTTTATTCCTCATTAGTTCTCAGAAGCTGATTGATTGAGGAAACGGCTTCCTCTCAAACATAAATCAGCTCCGTCTCCGGGTGGGGGAGGGAAAGACCCCCGAACACAGCAGCAAAACATGAACACACCAGGGGGCAAATCTTAGAGCTTAGGTAATGGTTTAATCAGTCACTGACAGAAAGTACACTGATCTTGTGATTACTAATTTCCACAGGAGTGTGAGTCTTGAGTGTGTGGGAAACTTGGATTTATGTTGCAATAAAGTAAGGATCTCAGGTCCTCTATTAATTGGTATTTTGGGTTTTAATGCTAGAACTCCCTCCTGAAGCAGATTTTTGTCAGTGAGAATCTTTAGTATAATCATAAACATTATTTTTAACATTGCGTAAGTATTCACCCCTTTTGGAATTTTCTGTGCTGATACCTCACAACATGGAATTAAAATGGATTATTTTAGTGTTTGCATATGCTTTTTGATCATTTCATGTTCTTTTTGTTGTGAGACAAAATAATCGAAAACACAACTATTCATCCCCCTAAATTCAATAATTTATAGAGCCAATGCTTGGGAACACTGTAGCTCCTTCAGGGTTACCTTTGGTCTCTGTGTTGGTGGGTGGTCCTCTTTTGGCAGGTTTGTTGTTCCATGTTCTTTAACATTGATAATGAATTTGATGGTGCTCTGTGGAATCATCAGAAATTTAGGTATTTTTATTATAATCCAGCCTGATTTAAACTTCTCAACAACTTTGTCCCTGGCTTGTTTGGAAATATCCTTGGTCTTCATGGTGGTGTTTGGTTAGCGATATTGCAGCTTCTAGGGTCTAACAGAAAAAGTGTGTAAATACTGACAGATCATGTGACACTTAGATGCACAGAGGTGAACTTTATTTCACTAATCATGTGAAGGTGATTGATTGCACCAGAACCTTTTAGTATTTTCAAAAGCAAAAGGGGTAAATACCTACGCACTAGAAGTGCAAAAATACATGTTCCCGTATCAAACCGTTCAAACTTGTATAGAACAATACATATTTTTTAATTTAATTTTATCATATTGTCTTCTGAAGATGCTCTGTGTTGAAGGATCAGTGGATCTGTGTTCGACTACTCCACCTAGGCTGCATTGTCGAGCGCAGATCTATTGAGAAATTTGTTGTTTCAGCAACATTTAATTCAAAAACTGTGCTTTTGAGGTTAAACAAATGTTCTTAAAATTTTAAATAAATTACAAGTTAAAAAGAGTATGGAAATTTCTCTTTTTTGTTTTGAAAAAATATCCAACCGAGCGACTAAAGTATCGAACCCAACTGAATCGTGAATTTTCTGTATCGTTGCACCCCTAACATTCACGTGCCAATTTTCATTTTTTTAATTAAATTTTTTTTTTTAAATATACATGTATGTTTTCTTATTTCACTTCACCAACTTAAATAATTTGTGCACATGCATCATATATAATTTAGATTAAAACAAACAAACATTGAAATACAGGTTGTAATATCAAATTTTTTTTTCGCAGTTCTTGCAAATTTAGCTCTGTATAAAGCAACAGGGCTGATAAAGTGGCGGGCCACGAGCCACATCCAGCTCGCAGGTGATTTTATTCATTTTAAATGTATGATTCAATGCAGTAAAATTAACTTTAATACTTGATCTTTTACATAAAACAGTGTTTCTTCTACCATTATCTGGTAAAATCTTTCCCCCCATACCGTGTTATTTGTGTGGAACTTGATGTTTTTTTGCAAGCATCAATAGCAGAAGCTGCAGCTGGCAGGAATCTCTTAATATTTTTGCCAGAACATCCATGAAGTACAAACCTGACAGCGGTGTAAAACTCTTAATAAATAATGATTGCTTGTAAACTTTTTAGATGGGAGCTGTTCAAAGACGGCAGCAACACTCCATTAAGCCTTAGCCCTACCCTGGACTAGCTGTTAGCCGGGGCTATTCAAACAGAAACTCTGTTGCCTTTAAGTATTTTAGCTTATGTCACTGTTTTTATGTTTGCCATTAAACTGCAGCAGTGATTTGAATTTTTATGAAGTGCAGAGAAAATGCAGGCGGATTAAAAAAAAAGAGGGGGACTGAGCTTGTTTTGTATCATCCTCATTATCAGTTTTAGAGAAGCGAGAAGTTGCAGCACAATTGAGTATCACTTGGAGACGAACTGAGCATTCAGTGTGTGTGTGTGTGTGTGTGTGTGTGTGTGTGTGTGTGTGTCAGAGAATGAGAGGTAGAGATAGAGAGGTTTGATGCTGTAACAGCTGCTAATTATTGCTGCTCTATATTTCAAACAGTCTGTTTGATCTCCTGTCCTGTGGAGAAAGATAGTGATGCTCTGTTTCTCACATATTTAAACACACACTCTCTCTCACACACACAAGATAAAGGGTCACAAGGAGGAGAAGGTAGACTTGCGCTCTAATTACTGAATCTGTGCAAGAGTTGATTTACACTTCTGGCCCAAACCTCAGGACAGGGAGTATACATTTTTGTGTCTTGTCTTTTTTTTTGTCTGTATTAATGTCATCTCACCCTAACTGTGGTCCCCAAGTGTGGAGCTGTGTTCTCTGATATCACTGAGGGCAAATCAATTCAATTTCTCAAAGCACTCTGGGTAGTCTGAGTCCACAGACCATCTGGATGGCGCTCTGTTCTCTGCGGTGTTCCGTTCCCCGAGCGCCGGCCGCTGCAGCTATCAACTATTTGGCAAGCAGCTTTATTACCAGGCTTGAATGCATAGCAACAGTTACCATCATCCATAACCCTTGGCAAGAAATGTAAGAAAGAAACTCATCTGTTTTATTAATGATGCAAAAAGGTTGGGCTTTTTTTTTTTCCTTTTTTTCCCACTGCTTAATGCATTTTCTGCTGTTCTAAAGCAGCTTGAAATGGGGTTGAATAAATGTGATTTTGGACTAAATGACTTAAGTGTCTGGCAATAAAGGTTCTGATAACACATAAAAAATGTGGTACTTTAAAAAAAAGTTGAGTCATCCTCTGTGTCTAATAGAATAAAAGATGCTTTTATACTTTTTGTGAATTAATATTTTACATTAGTCCTTAGGAAGATCAGAATGTGTACGAGTGGTTGCAGTAGTTCAGCTCCTTCCCAAATCAATTGAGCTTCACAAAATCTACTTTTAAAAATCCATTTCTTCTTTTACTTTTGACTACAAATCTCTGTGGTTTAACAGTGTTTGCACTTGGTTTGTTAAGAAAACAAACTTACAGTTGTTTTCAGATGTTTATGATAGACATGAATGTCTTGAAAATGTATTTTTCCAGAGTGGAACAACCATACAACTTCATTATTATTATTATTATTATTATTATTATTATTATTATTATTATTATTATTATTATTATTATTATTATTATTATTATTAATAATAATAAACACATGTCTGCTTCTGTCTGCAGAATGTACCAGTACCACAACATCATCATGCTTGACAGTTGGTTCAGTTTGTTTTGAAGCCTCACCCTGACTGCTCTACACGTTCTTCCTGTCATTGTGCACAAATGACCTGTCTGACCAGAAAACCTTTTTTCCAGCAAACTTTAGTCAGTCTTATTTATGTTTATTTTCATTTACTTTTATTTAGACAGATAATCTCATTAAGACAGGTAGTCTCATTTATAAGAGACACAATACATTTATTAACCAGTTATAAAATCATAAAACACTTGACTTTTAAAAGAGAGCAAAGTTAAACGAACCTAATCTAAAAAACAAGAACAAGCTTGAAATTGTGACTTTTTTTTCCATTTTCTTTAAGGTATGTTTAAAGTGTCTCAGTGGGATCAAATTGGACAGCAGAATAGTTCTGTGTGAACGAAGGAGACACTGAAAGATATAAAATCCTGGGAGCTGTCTCTGTGACATCTTGGAATGTAAATAGGGAGGCAGCAGATCAAGAATAGTTTTGTGAATAAAAGCAGACCAGTAGAAGTCTGCAGGTATAATAATGGCCTGTTTATTATCAGTGAGTTATGGATGTAAAACTGGCTTCATTAGGGACAGTGACATTGGTGTTCCAGCAGTTTTTAGTGTGTGACAGACTTGAGTCTTTCTAAACATCCTAACCTGCTTCCTCACCTGAGATCAGGGATGGACAGCCCATGACTGACCTCTGTTAGACCCACTAATAAGCCCAAACAAAAAATTGTGGCCCCTTCCGTCCCTGCCTTAGATCTCTACTAAATTCACTGGACTTTCCATAGTTCTGAGAACTGATCAATCCAATCAGTGCTTTTCAAACATTTCATTTTTATGTTGAAAAAGAGAAATAATGACAAAATAACAGGCCTTGGCCTTGTCAAGTCAAAACATGTTTTAAAACTTGAAAACATCACTTTTTAAAATTATTGAGTTGAATAAAAATACACAATGAAAGCAAACCAGTTCTTGTTTTTTAATATCATTAAAGTAGTACGTTAGGCACCCTGGAAACGAACAGTTCAAACAAGTTGTTACCTTGGTAAGTTTTCAACTGCGACCTCAAATGTAGCTGATGATTTCAAACTGTTCAGAACGTTGAGTAAACCTTAGATTTAATATCTATTTAGACTTTGTTGGAATGTTTGATATAATCAACAAGTCAGACAAAATGTAAAAAAAGCATTAAAGACTCTTTATTGTCACTTGCACTTTATTTTACCATATCAGAGTCATTCATTACCATTTGAACAACTGATTTGTTAAATGCAGTGTGGCAAAAAAAGGATTCTTCACTCAAATATATATATAAAAAACATTTATCTTTGAAGTCATTAAGTAGGGTGAGTAGGAGGGGTGGCAGAGACAATTAATGTATAAATTATAGACGATGCACGTTTTATTTGAATGCTTCCAAATATACGTTTCTAAATTAGACACATAAAAACTGTATGTGTTTAATAAAGAAAGTGTAAAATGATATTAGCGTCTGATCAGTAATAGACGGCACACATGGGAGAAAAAGGGCTCTGCCAGCTACCCTGCTCCTTGGTATGTTATCTATGTTGGTCGAACGCCCTCAGCCAGATAAACCTGTATGGAGATAAGTGAGGAGCATTATTACTTTGCCTTGTTTCCCTGTCGCTTGCTTGAAGGGTGCTTCACAAAGGCAGCTGATCTGCCTGTGGCTCGGAAGGCAAAGCGAGAGGACGACACCCGTCCCGGCTTGTCTTTGAAAAGCAGGTGTACCTTTCCCTTTATCCTGCTCCTGAATGAGGGAGCGATGGCGAAAAGCAACGGATCAAAGTCTGCTTCCTCGCTGTCAGATGCAGCGCAGCGGAGGCTAAATGGAGAAACAAATTTTCCTTTTTGAAACCAGTAGTTGGGCTGTTTGTGTGTGTGTGCACGCATGGGAGTGATTTAGAAGGCAAATAGGGATAAGAGTTGGAGCTGATCCCAGTAAAGCACTGACACAGCCCTGATTTTTTATTTATTTATTTTTAAATCAGGCTTTTTTTCGTGTCAAGCGTTCCCTCATGTTTATTTTATCGCCGGTCAATGTTGCCAAGAAAAACCTGATAAACATGGCAACCGCTCTGTGGAAATCATATCGCCTTCTGCTGGAAGCGCACCGGCCACGGCGCGTCCACGAAGGGCTGCGAGTTCAAAGGCTGCAGGGCTACCGGCGAGAGCGGCGTGAGCGGGGACGTGTGCAGGGACCGGGCCAGCAGCGGGATGGGGTGGTGGGAGAGGAGGATGGAGGGAAACAGGGAGGAGATGGAGAGGGGCGTGAGGTGGAGCGGGTGGGGGAGGGACGGCGGGCGAGGCGGGGATGGCGGGTGGATGGCGGGAGACGGGCTGGAAGTGGAAGGCACGTGGTGGGGGATGGAGAGAGCTGCTTGCCGTAAAATGATGTGGTGGAGACTCGACAGGGGTGGAGACGGCGGTAGAGGGGGGAGGCTGGGGACTCCCAGGGCCACGGGAGGCGTAAATCTCTCCTGGGGGGTTACGTGTGGCAGGGGGACACGGACATGAAACGTGTGCTGGACTTGTCTTTGCAACATATCTGGATGAATTATTTGAGTCTCAAGCTGTGCAGAGCTGTGCAAAGATGCAGGTTTGTACTGTTCATCAGAAGTCCCATAGCTGTGTGTGTGATGGTTGTGTGTATACTCTGTGTGTGTGTGTGTGTGTGCACTCTCCTGTGTGTTCTCCAGGACTTTCTGCATGTGCTCCCTCGCCTGCTCCTGCAGGACCCGGTATTTGTCCATTTCCTCAGCTGAAAAGCTGATGGGTGCAGCTGTCTCTCCACCTGCCTGTTTGTCATTCGTTCTAATCTGCGGCAGGCAGAGATTTGGGGGTCTGCTGGGATTTGACTCAGCAATGTTCAGGAGACATTTTTGACTGTCAACGGTTGTGCCAAAGTCCTCCCTGTGGCTCCTGGCTTCCTCTTCACGCTCCGTTTCTAAACTTTTCCCCTGCAGACCCTTTTCTCTCCTCGCCTTCCTCTGGATTGCGGGACGCTTCCCGATGAGCGGTAGAAGCAGCGCCCTGGCTGCTTTCAGAGGAAGAGCTGCACCCGGGCCGCTCGTCGTGACACAAGCAGAGGGGGGTTCATGGGCGCGGTCCAGTTGAGGACTTCCATGGCAGCGGTTTAGACACGAGACTTTTGGGGCTGATATTTGGGGAGAGGAACAAGAGAGAAGTGTGGGCGGGGGGCTGCTGTGCTTCTCTGCTTCCTGAGAGGCTTCTGCAGCTGCTGAGGACGTCCTGCTGCAGCCAGAGATCAGCCTGTCCACGGTGCCTCCTGAACAGGTGCTGCTTTTGCTCCACTCACAGCTCAGCTCAGACAGGCTGGTGCTGCTGCAGGGGCTGCAGGAGCGTGGGCTGTGACACCTGCTGCCCTGGGCGCCCGTCACGCTCTGGCAGCTGTGCGGCTGTCGGCTCGTCCACCACTCGGGGCTCGAGAGGTGTCTTGAACTCGAGCGCCCGGTGGCGGCGCACCTCCACGTGCCGCCGGGGGTGTCTCTGTCATTGGCAGCTGTCTTGAAGCTCGAAATAGGCCGACGTGTTCCTCGATCCTCCCAGCTGTCGCTGCTGCCCCACGTCCACTTGTCCCAGTCTACATCCTCCGTGCTGAAGCCTCGGTGTCTCCTGCCCCAGCTTTTAGGGCTCGGGCTGAGCCCCGCCACGTGATCCCACTCGGTTGCTCTGTGCCTCCAGCCTGTCCTGGCCCCGCCCTCCTCCTCGGCCCCAGCTCTCACCCACTCCCACTGCTCCGCGTCTAAAACCAGGCCTCTGTCCCTCCAGCCCGAGCGTCCGCTCCTCTCCCAGGCTCCGCCGCTCCCCCCGCCATGAATGAATTTTCTGTCCCCGCGGAGGAGTTTTCTCTTTTTTGCCGGGCCGCCGCCACCACAGCTGTTGTCAGGGTAACAGCAGTCAATGAAACTCCTGGGGTTGCCATGGTGACCCCTTTCCCAAAACGGCTTCGGATTTCGTCCCGGCGAGAAGGAGCGATCAGAGACGCGAGGCCGCCGGGGAAAAGTTGCCACCCCTCCGTCTGGCCGCCTCCCCCCCTCCGCCCCGCTGCCGAGCCGGGACTGTTCCGCCGGCTCGCTGCCTGCCTGCGACTTGGATTCGGCGCTGTGCCTCCTATGAGGCCTCCTCTTTCTGACAGAGACAGATACTGGCTCAGCCTCACATCCCCCCAGGAGACAGCCGCTGCCTGCTCCACGCTGCCTCATCCCTCTCCTCCTCCTCCTCCTCCTCCTCTTCCCCCACCTCACTCCAGCGTCTCCTCTGCTCTCGTGTCCCGCGGTGCAAACTGTAGATACCACGCTCCTCACTTTGCACTTTGCTGATTGTCGTTTGTTTGAGGCCTTTTCCTTCTTCACCCTTTTCTCCTTTGCTAGCGTCTTTGTGTTGATCCTCCTCCTTTTGTGTGGCGCTTTCGGGACGCCCACGTATGTCCGCAGAGTTCTGCCACGCTCACACTTCCTCTCATCCCCACATTCACACCTGGACAGGCTGATGCACATCCCCTGTGCGCCAGGCTGGGTGACAGACTCTAATTTACAGCTCAGGGCTGTGATGGCTCTTTTCCTGATCCCTCTTGCACCCTCTAATCTTCCTCCTGGAGGATTCTGGGAGTTTGTGTCAGAGCTGTCACTCAGAGCCGGGTCAGACGGATGGGAGGCTGCCCTCTCGCAGTTCTCCTCTCTTAGCATGCGCCTTCCCTTTCGCAATCCCGTTACCGGTGATGGAAGGGTTTTGTTCTTGAGCAGCAGATGCGCCTCTGTCTCGGCGCTGATATGTTGCTCCCGCTTTAAAATCTCATCATGCTTCCTCCGTCGGCGTGCTCTCAGCTCACGTCTCGCTCGTCTTTGTGAGCAGTCGCGAGTGTCTGGCGTGGGAGCGGTTGGCACACCTGAAAGAGTGCGCGGCTGATTTTGTTGTGACTCGTGCGGATCCCCGGTGAGTTGTTCTGGCGCTTGAGCGTTCACACAGAGCGGGTTGCAGCTGAAGGAGACGTGTGGTTCAGACTTGGTGAACTTCAGCAAACTGACAGGCCATCTCAGGCAGCTTGAACCGTTTCTCCCGAGCACACACAGAAATTGACTTGACTCCTCCACTCGGTCGGATTCTTGCTTCCTCTCCGTCTCGTTTGTCAGCCGGGGCTCCACGTGCACCAGTGTGAGTGTTGTGCCCAATGTGGTCACCTGCGTCTGCGACGGTGAGCCTTGTAAGTCGTGAGTCCGATGATGAGGAGCTGCTGTGGGAACAGAGACACCTTTATTTGCTACGTCCGTTTTTTCCATTTGCTCCTCTTCTTCCTTCGCATCTCCTGAGATCATCTGAGTCTGTAAGTTACAGTCTGAACTGGACTTTTTCCTCTTCTCCGCTTCCATGATTTCCCTGTCAATGTCCTCCATTATTGCTTTCACTCGTTCCCTCATTTGTTCCCTCTTCTCTCTCTCCTCCTCCTCCAGGTCAGAGAAGACGGAGGCAGAAGGCTCCAGCCTGGGCCCTCGGCGTGAGAAGCAGAAGGACACCCCGAGCCTGCCTCCCACTCTCCCCTGTGCAGAGAGGGGCAGCTGGGGACACAAGCTGTGGCAGGACTGAGGACGCTCTGCAGGAGAGTCTATGCCAGATGTTGCCGTGATTACTGGAGAGTCTTCTAAAGTTGTGGCTCGAGGTATTTGTGAAAGAGGCTGATGTGAATTTTTAGACTTGTGGCTGAGAGTTCTGGGTCGTGTAGCGGGGATTTGCTGGGGCCGGTTACAGGGTTTAGGATTGTCCTCCGAGCAGAGTTTTCTTTGGTCCACATCTTCATCTTGTTCCTGACAAACATCTCCGACTGCATGTTTGAGCCCACAAGTCCTTCTTGGGAGTCTGCAACAAGACAAAAAGAGAAAAAAACACTATTTTCTTTGTTTGTTTGTGTTTTGAGTTAGTGTGTATTCACACCTGATAGTCCGGTAGACTCGGTTTGATTGGGGGCTGAGATCGCAAGATTTGTTTACATTTTTATTTGGCGCGGTTCGCGTTCAGACTGCAGTTTCTCAACCAAACTAAACCCTGTAAACAAGCTGCTCCCGCTCTCACCTGTGGGGGCGCTGCACGAAGAAGCACTAAAGAAATCAACATGAAAAACCTCAGAAGAAGACATGGAGCGCAGC
>JAUBOC010000050.1:6303394-6314842 GCA_032275365.1 Anablepsoides cearensis | reverse complement strand
TGTTCATCTCCTCATTCCCTCTGTTTGTATTTATTCTGGTTCAGTCCTCCACACCCTCGCTGGTTCATTGTTTGGTTCTCACCAACTGCTTTGATGTTCATTGTTGCTTCCTCGTGTCTCCTGAGTGTTATTGTTTTTGCTGCCTTGTGAGCTTTTTGTTTTTATTTAATAAATCAGTTAAACTTTGAAACTCTTCACCTCTGACTGGATTTGGGTTCATTCCCTCGCCACATCGTAACACTGTAAAAGTGATTTTTGTTTTGTATTTCTGACTGACATGAATGTATGAGCCTCTGAGCAGTTTATTCTTTGAAAATGCAATTTGTTTGGATATTTCCCAAAAATACAAAATAAAGGTTCCCAGTGGTAAATTGAAATGTTGTGCAACATGTATTCAGCTGAAATCATGTCCTCGTTTGGTCCTCAGTCTGCTGCCCCCGCACTGTTTTTATCTGTTAAACAGACACTAAATTGTCTGCCAAACCTTTGTTTGTCAAAGAAAGTAAATGTTAGAAAATGTAAATTATTTGTTAAAAATACAGTCGAGTGTTTATTTGAAGAAGATCAAATAAAAATCAAGGGAGACTTTTAAATCAATGTATTTTTGGGTAAGCGCCTGTGTGTAAAAGTGAGTTAATTCACAGAAAGACATATGAAAGTGATAGTTCAGATCTTTTAAAGTCAACTCATCAATCTAAACAATTTATGTCATTTACATTTAAAATTATAATTCTAATTTAAACAGAATAGTATATTGTCAACATAATTATATATATATATATATATATATATATAATTATTATAATTATTATTTATTTTCAATTTGAAATATCTTCAAACTAACTAAATATAAAGTTATTAATAAAGAAAATCCGTCTGGATAACAGCAGACTGACTGCTTGTAAAATATACAACAGGTCTGGACCACACGTGAATTTTGTTCACATCTGAAAAAAATCTTAGAATACGAAAACATTGGTGAATGCCACAAATTCTCCTAACTCACTCGTACGCACAACTTAAGAACAAATCTGTTTGTACGAACGGTTCTTGCATGAGGCCCATTGTCTGAATTATTGACTTGCGAGAACAAAGTGTTTCTATAATAAAAACATAGTAGTCACCATTACATTTTGACATCTAAGCTTGGTATATTGTTTATTTGATTTTAATATGTATTTAACTTTAATTGTTTGAATGAATTGTCTTACATGAATAAAAGTTGTGTTTTTAATTTATGTTGAATTAAACAGAACAGTTTAATAATTTGTCACAGAATTATAGATGTAAAAATAAAATAGAACTAATCCTTTTTAAGCAAAAGTGTAGCATAAACTGTTTACATGGGTAATTTCTTACATTGGATATAAAACCACAGACTCGACTAACAGCTGTCTCAAATGTTTAGTAACAGACAGTTTGTTTATTTTCTACCAGCACTTTGTCTATAATCTGAAAATCCAGGGCGCTCCAGTTCAGCACATTTCCTGGAGTGAAGCTTCGCTGGTCCACGTAGTTCTGGATCTCACAGGGAGAGAGGGTGTAGTCCCACATGTGGACGTCAGACATCATGCCAACAAAGGACTGTCTCGGGTCAAACCCACCGCCATGTGCATCCTGCTCCTGTTAGGAACACAGAGGTTTGTCAGGGAATAATTTAAACATAACTTCTGATTTATAAAGACTATTGGCTCAGGAATAAAACTTTTACCTGTCCTAAAATAATTATAACAGGACTTCTGATGTTTGCTCCTGAGGTGATAAATTTCCTAATGGAAGGCTGTCCATCAAACCACAGCTGCACCAGTCCGGACTCCGAGTCCCAGGTGGTGCAGACAGAGTGCCACGTGTTCGGCTTGTAGTCCTGCCCTCTGAACTCTGCCTTTTTATCCCTGATGTGGGGCTCCATGTCATTATTGGTGGCGTCCCAAAAAATCAAAAAGTCGTTGGCAAAGGTGGGTGTGGCCAAGGAGAAAAGAATGTGGTCTCTTCTGAGGTCTGTAAAAGATCTGGGGAATCACAGATTTATATTGCATCATAGAGCTAAAGCAAGTTCATCAGTACAGTTTATGCAGTTCTCAACCATTTTTACTGGAAGTACCCCACCTCACCCCCCTTTTTGCACTGCAAGAAAATTTTACCAATGTACAAACAAAAGATCTACTTTAATTTTATTTATTTATGTTCAGTAATAAGTGCTAATCATCCTTTATGTTTTGATTTTGTACAGGTCTATTAATAACCCTGTGCTCCCACCCTCCATAGACTCTTTAGTACTTGTTTCTGGAGCTGACCCCCTCTTCCCAAAATAGGAACCACATAACATTCAGAACCATTTGACCGTACCTGTGACAGACTGTTACAGCCCCAAAGTCCTGTTTTGTTGTGTTTAACCTCACATGAGCCTTGTTGGTTTCCAGTGGGAAGGTGAACATCTTACCAGACAGATCTGTGGAGAAACAAATCATGAGACAGTTTCATTTCCCTTTTATTTTATTTTATTTTTTAAAAAGAAGATTTTGTTAATATTTGTATTCGAAATTTTAAGTAAAATATCATATGAAGTACTATATGTTGTAATTGCCTTGACTCTTCAAAATAAGTCTTATTGAACCTGCCAAGTTTTTTTTTTTTTTTTGTCTGGCAAAAGTTAATAAAAAAGCTCACAGTCACACAAAAATCTGCTAAGTAAGTTCCTTGGTGAAATCTGAACAAGATTTGATGCTTTCTCAGGTCAAATAACTTGAATCAAATTCATATTAAGTCAAAGTGAATGCTGATGAAGGACTGAAGGTTACAGACAAACACAGATTTATAGATAAAGAAAACGTTGTTTTTTTAGTTTTTCTGTACAACTTGCTAATAAAAATTATATCTGATTTCTAAATTAATCTAAATTAAGTAAAGACTCGTCCTTTTCAAAATGTGGGAAGTTTTATTGCTGTGTTTGTTTAAATGAAAACACATACCTTTAATGCTTTCGACACACGTCGTCAGCAGCATCAGTCCAATGAAGAAGTGCATCTAACAGAAAAAGAAACAAAAAAGAAACATTTAGAGTCGTCTCGGTGGACCAACATACCTAAAATCTTTTCACAGAAACAACACAGGTTATAGACAAAAAAAATTAAACATGCAGAAGTATTTATGAGATGTTTTAAAATTTGAATTTTTCTAAGCTCAATCCATGGTCATACCTTGATTTCTGCAGGGAGCTAGTGTATGCTCAACCCTTCCACATTTCAGACAGTTTTTGTGTCAACTTCCTGTATGTACTTCTTCTTTTTTTCCCCCCAGAATTTCTCAATGTTGCATTTTTTTAACTTCTTGATTATTCAACAGAATCCTTGGCGACTCATCATGGTGTTGAAATAGCTTGTTTTGTGTTAAAACTGCAAACTTAAGAATTTAGGAAATGATGCCAACTCAGAACGAACAAGTTTATAGTAAATGTGTCTTTGAGATCCAGTTCACGCATAAACTTAAAATATGGTAAATTCAAATGTTCCCGTGTTAGAGCGACTTGATCCAGTGTTTTAGGCTCTTTGGTATGATTTGAGCTGAATCAACATAAAATGTTTTACCAGTAATATGTAAAACTCAGTCAGTAATTGTATTAATAGCTTTATTTACAAGAAACAGACAAAACAGGGACAAAATCCCTCCTTAATTATATGTAAACTTAAATGTGATAGTGATTTCCAAAATCACAACTCATTCTGTAAACAGTTATTTTGCATAAATTGCTTTTTTTTAAACAGTCATGAAAAAAGAAAAAAAGGGACAACCTTATTGGGATTGTTTGAAACATTTAGTAACAAACTACTATTTTATTTTCCATCAGCACTTTGTCTTGAATCTGAAAATCAAGCATCCTCCAGTTCAGCACATTTCCTGGAGTGAAGTTCACTCCATCCACATAGTCCTGGATCTCACAGGGGTAGAGGGTTTGGTTCCACATGTGGATGTCAGACATCATACCAATGAAAGACTGCTTGATATCGAATCCACCACCGTGTGAATCCTGCTCCTGTTGGGAACATGAAGGTTTGACAGCACTTATTTAACACTATCTGGACTGAATTCTAAACATAAAACTTTTCTTCTAATAGAAAACTTTACCTGTCCTATAATAATGATGACAGGACCTCTGATGTTTGTTCTAGAGGTGACAAACTTCCTAATGGAAGGTTTTCCATCGAACCACAGCTGCACCAGTCCAGACACTGAGTCCCAGGTGGTGCAGATAGAGTGCCACATGTTGGGCTTGTAGTCTATGTCATTGAAATGTACTGCCTGGTTCTGGATATTCAACAGCAACGTTTTTGTGGTCTCATCCCAGAAAACCAAAAATTCATTTTCATAACTGGGCGTGGCTAAAGAGAACAGTGAGTGGCCTCTTTGGAGGTCTGTGAAAGACCTGAGGGAGGACAAATGGAAGATGCATCATTAAGTGAAGATTGTTCACAGAGGTTCATCTTTATAACTGAGTGGCAGCGGTACCTGTGACAGACAGTTACAGCTTCAAAATCCTGGCTTGATGGGTTTAATCTCACATGAGCTGTGCTGGATTCCATGGGAAAAGTAAACATCTTACCAGACAAATCTAAAAAGAAGAGAAAAAAGAAAAAACATGAAATTAAAAATTAAAAGTTATTTTGTCAAGTTTTTATAATCCTGAGAAATTGAATTGAAAGCCACAGGATTTTTTTGTTTATTGACCTTTATTTAACCAGGTAAATCTCATGCCAGGAAGGCCTGGACCTGAGGGCAACCTAACGTGCACGTTTTTAGTCTGTGGGAGGAAACCGGAGAAAACACATGCAAGTATGAGGAGAACATGCAAACTTTGACCAGAAAGACCCCAGGTCCAAAATGGGGATCGAACCAAGGACATCAATGCTTACCACTGAACCATTGCGCTGCATAATGAATCTTGAACACGTTTTATTTTTTCAATTACAGGATCTTTTTTTAATTACAGCTCACCCGCAAGACAAAACGCTGAAACATCACCCAGATGTGAGTGGTGGTCTCACCTTTATAAACGGGAACATGAACAACAATTATGCAATCACACGTCAAAACACAGGAGAGCCAGTTCCTCAGAGGTCAACCCACACCTCACGGATAAAGAAAACTCTTTTTAGGATAACAGTATCTTGGACATAAAAAAGTTAATGGTTTAAAAAGAGGAGTAAAAAAGCCATCTTTAAATAAAACAGTTTAATGAAACAGCCACAGAGACAAGACTCTTTATAAACGGCATCCAGCAGTTCCTAAATCACCAACGAAACATTTCCTGTAACAACGTGGGCTTTCGTAAATGTAACTGAAACATCAGAGGAAGTTGAGTATAACTCACAACAAAATGACTGTTTATTCTACCACACACATAAGAGTGACCAGCAGCTCACAGACCACCTGCCTTTGTGGCTCAGAGGCATAACATCAGCTGGTTGGTTTCACCTTTGATCTCTCATAAATCACACCGAGGTGACAAAAAGATGTCCCACATGTGTTGGCTCCTTACATCAGACAGATTAAACAATACTTACTTCAATGAAAAAAACGTTTTTAAATACCACTAAAAGAAAACTTTTAATTCATTTTTTTATTTAATTTCCTTTTCTTTACATTTTTTTTCTCAGCAAAACTACAGCTTACAACTTCTTAAATCTATTATTGGTTTAAGCTCTGAAGAAGTTTACTTTAATACACAGATTTTGTTATCGTTGCATGTTTTGCTAAGTTTATGTTTCTTTTGTGTGTGTCTTACAGCATAATTACTATCAAACAACCAGAAATGAATTTCTAAATTAAAGAGTTAAGTATCACATTAACTTGAAAAGTGGATTTAACATCAGATTACCAGTTAAATGAGTTTTAGTGTTCAACTTACTGAAGCTAATAAATCAAATTTACATTTAAGGCCCTATCACACTGTAACATTATTGACAACTTGTCCTGAAGTTAAAACATTTTGTTATGACTACATTACTCATAGATTATATATTTGTTTAACTTATTAGCATTGGAGTATTTATCCAATATAGGCTTCCAGTTTTTATGCCATCTTCAATGCAGACATCTTCATTATTCAATAAAATTTCCATAAGGTGGATTAAGTTGCCAGAAACATTACAGTGTGATAAAGCCCTTAGTTTCGTTTATGTTTTTTTATTCATTAATCAGTTAAAGTTCTCAAAATGTTATCTTTGGTTTATAAATTAGAAAGCAAAAACCAAATTGATGATAGAGCCAAGATAAGTATTATTGTTAAAAGTTTCTTGTAATATTGCTGTGATGTTTTCTTCATGGATTAATTTCTCTAACTGACAGAAACGTACCTTGAACTGTTGCAGCACAGGGTATCAGCATCATCAGGACCAGTAGCAGCTTCATCTAAGAGAAAAAGAAAAAAAATCACAGCAAATGTTTCGATACTTTTACCTATTTCAAAAAACACACATTTAATCTTTTTTGTATAATCAAACAGCTCAAAGAAAAGAAAAAGCGTGATCAAACAAAACGTATTTGACACAGTTAAATACTTAAATGTCATAATTTTACCTTCAAATCTGTTTCAGGAGTTTTATGTCCAGCTGTAAAACGTTACACTTCAGACTGTTCTGTGTCAGCTTCCTTTATGTACTTCTCTTTTTTTCTTGCCCTACAGAATGCCAATATCGTGTTATTTGATTATTGATTATTCAACAAAAACTATGTGGTAATCCTGATGTTGAAAGAGCCAGACTTCAACATTCTTAAACGGTCACATGGAACTGATGCACTCCACTGTTTTAAAGTCAGGCCTGTTTAAAGCCTGATTTGTATTTTCTGTACTGTAAATTCAAATAATGTGGCATATAGTGTTGTAGAGATGAGAAAATGAATGGAAGCAATGGGTGTAACCAGAAGGTATGAGAAGTTCGCTCCCAGGGTTGTTTTGCTACAAATCCTTTTCCAGCAAAGACATTTTTTTCTGGCAGAACCCTTTCAGACAATAATCTGTCCAGCAGAGAAATTCCTGCCAGAGAGGTTTTTTTTCTGGCAAAAGGAACAAACACAGGTTTTCCTGTAACTTTGGTCACAGATAAAAAGAATGTGGTCTGTGCAGACATTTGTAAGAAGTCTATTCTGCAGACAGTTTATTTTTCTCAGCTTTTGTTTGCTTGTGATGTTCTGTGTTGAGCTGTTTGATTTATTTTCTGTCTTTATGTGGTCATTCTAAAAGGACTGATTTGTTGTGGAAAAACACTTTATCTGAAAACTTACACAAAAAGACACTTTAACACCTAAAAAATAAATACATAATGCAAAATAAAAACAAAATTTGGCTTATGTATAGACTTCCATTTTTACCAAATAATTTTTAAATAACATAAGATCAAACCAGTAAAAAAAAAAAAAACATTGTTTCGTTGTAAGACAAAAAGAGTCTTATCTTAATAAGCATTTTTTCGATGAAACAAACACATAATATGTATTTTTTGGATTGTAACCAAAATTTCAGAATAATAATATAATAATAATATAATTTCTTAATATAAATTCACAAGAAAAATAAATAATTTTGTTTAAAAAAATCTAATATTTTTATATTTTAAACATTTTTATGAAGATCATTGTTTTTCTGCCCTTAATTTTTTAAGCAAACATTACACCCAAGTCTGCTCAAACAATTGTGTTTGTAAAAACAAAATAATTTATTTCACAACTTATTTTTAAAATCCTTTTCGTTGTTGAACTGAAGTTACTTTTTTAAATTAGAATTTTCTCTGAGATTCTGGAAAAATAACATCAGGATGAAGGGAAAAAAAACTTTGCTGATCAGAGTTACAAAATTTTATTTTGAAAGGTGTTTTTTACAATTTTATATTTAGAAACATTTATATGAACAATATGTGGAACATAAAGATTGAACTATATAAAAAAGATAATGTAAATAAGTAAAATAAACAACATTGTGACACAAAGAAACAACATTCCTCATCTGACAACTGAGAAAAAAACATTAAAAAATGGTCAAAATTATTTTACTAGAAATAAGTGTGACCAATTTTTAGGTGTTTGTGTTAAACCCTGCATGAATGTATTTGAGTATACTGTGGTAATAAATCACCAATGTCATAAAATACTGAAGGTATAAATAAGTGAAGCTGTTAAAGACGACATGTGTGTTTATGACAGCTTACATTTAAAGTGCTTTGAGAAGTTAAGCCACCGTGTCTTTGTATCATCTGTGTACATCATAAAAGTCCTGCTCCTAGGTTAGCAGAGACTTCCTGGTGACATCCTCGGGATCAGTTCTCTCCCAGCCCTGTCGGATGCGAGTCAGGCTTTTATCCACGCAGGGCAGGAGAAGCAGCAGCTTGAGAAGCAGCACGGCTGAAGGCACAACCAGGCAGAGCATGTAGCCGGGGGGAGTGTACCATTTGTACGAGCGGAGGAATTTGTCCCAGCCATACAAGTAGGTGTGAAAGGTGCAGATGAATAATGTCACATATCCCAACTTGGACTGGAAGATAGAAAAAGCAAAATAAGCTTTTACAAAGGAAATTAGATTTATTTCCAATGGATCAACTAAACTAGTCTTACATAACTGTGGTCCTGAACAACTCAGTCATTACACACATTTCTTTTAATTATTCAGACATTTTCCAGAGACTTTTGTTGCAACTCCTTTATACAGGACAACCCCCCTCCCCCCTCGTACAACGTATTTTCTTACAAATGTGGACTCCTCTATAAACATGGGCTTCTACCACCAGCTTTAGCTTTTCCATTGGAAAAGAAACACATAAACATTCTTATATGTGACAAGGTCATCCCTTCCACCCAAATAATCAAGCTGTAATACACCTGCCACTGCTTCAAGGTCAGCAAAGTCATTCTTCCACCTCCACTCTGGGTGGGACCATGGCTTACTCCTGAAATAAGGATTCTCTGGTTTGTTAGCAGTATGAGAGGATTCAGGTAAAAAAACTTTCAGTACAAATCGTCGAGCACATCCACTGTTCGTTCCTTCTCACCCACTTGAGTAAGATGAGAACAAGTGCTAAATAATTTGCATCCAAAAGCTGAAAGAAGGGCGGATTGAGCGTACATGTGATAGTAGTTGCTGTCACACTGGTGAGACCATGGCATGAACACAATGGTTGTAGCAACGTGATAATGTTTAGAGCAAGCACGCCGTCAAGAGAGTTGCAATAACATACTTGGAGTGTTTGAGCTTCAGGGTCGGCCCAAGCCAATGTGGCGGTCTGGGCAAGACTTCAGCTGGTGCCCCTTGTGCAGTTTTCTAATTTCTCATACCACATGGAACAGTTTTGTCTTTGATATCTTTTATCTTCAGAAGCCAGATTGTCCAATTAAAATAGTTAACAATCAGTGGTTGGCAGCACTAATCTAAAAATGAGTTCCACTAACCCTATAACACTAACTCAAATATTTAGGTCGCCTAATTCTAAAGCACTAACACACTAAAAGTTTTAGCAAAAGCTAATTCTAAAGCACTAAAATAACCCAGTCAACCCATGAGTCACATGTTGCCATTTTGCTCTCTTAAGACTTATCATTGACATTCCATAAGTGACACACATGAACAAAATGTGACAACTTTCACCCTCAGCTGTTCACATTCAATACCATTTATAGACCTCAGTTAGTGCTTATAAATTTACTTAAAAATTTAGCAAGTGATAATCCACTAATGAATTTTAAATTTAGCTAAAGCCCTAAAGCACTAATCAGGACATTAGTTCCCCTATTGCTTTATGTTAACTGTGCCCACCACTGTTAACTATAATTCATTTGAAACAGAATTCCAGAGATCTACCTCATATCTGCCAACATCTGCTGACATCAATGAGGAACCTGTTTATGCTAACAAGCTGCTGTGGAGTGAAACAGTTCTAGGGGGATCCAGGTTACCCCTGGATCCCCCTGAAAATTTAGTAAAAAAAAACTACTCAAAACTAGGAATTTTCCGGCCATGTGAAAAGTATTTTACTAAATTATTGGGATTAATAAAACATAAAATCAGTGTTTTCTCAAGGTAGAACCCTGAAAACCAGATTTCAACCTGAACTTGATCTGAGATCATAACAGAAACGTCTATTATGCTTATTTGTTTTCTATTTACACACTGAGCACCAGTTGTTAGTCCAAACCGTAGGGCTCAAGAGCTCGATGTTATGGTTACTCTACACCATGCTCCTCCATGCTCCATCCTGGACCTTGATATGCTGCCATCACGAGGATAAACCACCCCAACCTGTATGGAACTCCTGTTCATGTTCACTGTGGCCCTATCCTCTTTAATGACATGTAGCGGGGAGTCTGTTCTTAATACTTCCTTGAAAACCTTGACAGATCCTGCAAAGACTGTCTACCATCTGACTGATTTTTTTTTTAACATTGTCATTGGGGTCATCATCCAGTGTGAAGGGGACCTTAAGAACTGCAGCATTAGAGTGGCCTTTACAGAGAAGTGCTTTAGCACAGACTCCAACATATCTTTATACACACAGATTTCATAGAGGTTATTCAGCTCCCTTCTCCAGGGAATATAAATTCACATAAAGTACCAACGTGTGTGTGTGTGTGTGAATGCATAAAGAAAACCTTAAGACTGTGGCTCAGGATAATGTATGTCTCCAAATTACATTTGATGAATAACTTAACATTTAAAGAGTCGCTCTAATTTGTGCTGGAGTTAAGAGGAAGGATGGAGCGAGAAAATTAGCTTGACATGACCCAAATACATTTATGAATGAGGTTTTTCTTTTCCTTGTTCCCATTGGTCAGCACGAGGAAAATAGGTAAACATCTGAGTCTGTTTAAATCAAACAATCACAAATGAGCCTGCAAAGGGAGAAAAAAAAGCCTGTAACACACTTTCAGCATAATAACAGGAAGTTAAAAACAGGCATGTGGCCTATGTAAGAGTTTTCCATCTGAGCTGAAGCAGCAAATTGTCCTCATCAGTCATCAACCAAATCTTAGTGCACAAGCAGGCCAAGATTGTAACAAACAGTTTTTTTTCTGCCTGTATTCAAATTCCTATTGAGTTCCAGTATCCACATCTGCTGTATTGCTGCATCGTTTGCTCTGTATTATTTCAATTTTATAAATGTAAAGGTGATCCAAAAACAAGATATTCCTTAAAGGGGTAATACTATGTGTTTCTCAGGCATTTATTTAAATTCTATACCATAATAAAGTAACTATGTCACATTCAGTTGTTATTAAAATGTTGTTTAAATGTTTAAATAGAAAGTAAACTTGACTTCTCATCATATCTATCTCTAAACACCTTAAAATTGTTCTCTGTCTCTTTAAGAACATCCTTTCACTTCTGCCCCAAATTGATTGATTGATTGATTGGTTGATTGATTGATTGATTGATTGATTGATTGATTGATTGATTGATTGATTGATTGA
>JAUBOC010000050.1:6276116-6289988 GCA_032275365.1 Anablepsoides cearensis | reverse complement strand
ACACACACACACACACACACACACACACACACACACACACACACACACACACACACACACACACACACACAGAATATCTGTTTAACATCGAAACTGAAGTTCAGGGTTAAAAAAAAGAGTTTATTTAAAGAGTGCATGGACTGAGGTGCCACATAATTTAAAATTAATGGAATTTTGCTACTTCTACATGTTGCTGGGTGAGAACTTTTAATGAACCGAGCAGCCTATATTTAGCGGTGGATAAAAAGTAAGGTGAGCCATTGCAGAACCTACGTCTGTTACTGCCACACTTTTTTTAGAAATCTGTGTGGTTTGTCATGAGGTTTTTCTTTTTGTATAGGTGGTTGTGGTGGCCTTTGTTTCCATAATCCGTTTTCTATCTTACAAATGCTCCTTTTTTTGTCAATAATGGGTTTTAATGTGTCACGCTCTAAAGATTTCCACTATTAGAGTTATAATTCAGTTCTTTTGCAGTGGGCTCTGTGGGATAGATATGATCAATGAACGTCTCACTTGTAAACAGCTCTTTGAACACCTCAATGAATGCCAGCAAGATACCATAGAAAACATGCCTGAATATGAGGCGATGTTATAATTTTGCAGTTTTTGAAAAAAAAAATCTTCCTAATTTTTTTTGTATGTTTTTACATGGTAAATGGTAAATGGCCTGAACTTCTATAGCATTTTATAAAGTTCATACAGACTCCAAAGCGCTTCACATACAGTCATTTACTCATTAACACACACACATTCAAGCACTGATGAAGCTACTGTGTAGCCACAGCTGCCCTGTGTCAGACTTACAGATGTGAGTGAGGCTGCCATGCACCAGCATCACATTGTATCTAATACAACTTTCAATATCCTAATTTTATGAAATAATAAACCATATTAAATATTTCCAAACACATCTGTTTTTAGAGTTATTTTATTTGTGCATTATTATGGTGAGGATGCTGTTTCCATTGTGACTATCTTTAGCATGTCACATTCAGACTTAAATAGTTTAACCATTTCTTAAACCCTGCAGCTCAGTCAGAGGAGGAAGTAAAACACTTCATATTAGAAACATTTAGATATTAAAATGCACCTTCAACAAATCTGGAAAATCACACAAAGGAGCTGCAGATGTTAGCATTAGCCTCAATTCACCTATTGTTTCATGCTGCAGTGCATTATGGTCTGTTTCTGTACATTTTTACTGTACCGTGGGAATACTGTTCTATACAGAGGGTAAAAAGTTGCTTTTAACATTTTGAGAAGCACTACAAAAATGCATCCAGCACATCCTTGGAGTTTATTTTAATATGGCTGGAATCCACTGCAGCCTTGGTCCTTCTTGGAAATCGCTGTTGGCTCATGAATCCAGTCAGAAACTCTGTTGCTTCAAAGTGAGGGTGTTGAAAGAGCTATCAACAAGTGAGAGACAAGAAACCCATTTTAATGATGGACTAATGGGAATTTAACTTTAGAATCTTTAATTAATCAGAAAATCAACTTTTGTTTCTAAAACAAATATGTTCTGAGAAGTACTAATTATACTGATTAAATTCTTCACAAAATTAATGTCACATCTTACATTGGTCCACAGCATCTCATTACATTCTCCTGCATCATTTGGAAATTGTTGTACAATCTGTATTTACGTAATGTAAATAATATGTCATTTTAAAAATTAGTTTTAAAGTATGGGGTTTTGAAGAATGTAGTTCGAACAATAACTTAAATATATTTAGCTTCACACATTAAGTCTATCTTGTTTCTGATGTATGTAGCATCAGCAGTATTTCAGGACTCCGACTCTTGCAAAACACTTCAAGACTTTGTGTCCCTGCTGGATGATCCCTGCTGCTGTTGCAGCACAGGGGCTACACAAACTGTGGCAGCACAAGAGGCAAACTGAGTCACGAAGGCAGCTGCACTGTGGGACTGAGACTGTAACCAGGGCGTTTGACAGCTTAAATACACCACCCAACTTAAAAGGCTCTGTTAGACTTTAGTCACATCAGACTGTGGCAGTGCAGCTCAAGCTGATTGCCAAAATTGCAGGCTTTGCTTCATTTATGCCATTTAGACGTTTTTTGTGTGTGTAGTCTTAAAAAGAAAATAGTTTAAAAATTAAAATGGGTGCAACTAATGATTGTTCAAATTTAACTGTAAGAAATTCAGTAATTAACAAAAACACAATTTCCTTTTTAAAAATGGGACAAACCTTTAAGTTTCAGGGGTTCATCTTTTACTCGGAGACACATTTAGATTGAAACACACAAACTTGGATTTTCTGAATAAATCATTTAAATATAAAAAACAAACGTACATCTGTTAGGTTCCACATCAACAGTGCCTGGCATCCATTTTTCATGCACCCTGGGTACCCCCGACCTCAGTGAGCTTTAGAGTAAACTCCAGCTTCCTGCACGTCGAACTTAATCTCCTGTTGTCTTTAAAACCGCCATTCCTTCATTTCCCGCCCATGTTTTCCCAAACTGTTTTACCCTAGATCCCAACCCGCCTCAGCCCACAGAACATCAAATCCCACTTTTGAACAGAAGTCCTTGTGGTACAGGATGTATAATTCATCTTCATGACCACACACTGCTGAATATTTCACTCTAAAAGTCATTTATAATTATGCTTAACTTTATGTCATGCTGTCACTCCAGTGCAATGCAGCCCTTCAGTCTGCAGTCAGCCTCCTCGTCTTGTAGAGGCAGTACTTTTTAGCTGCGTTTCCATTGACCATGAAAATACGCAAATTAGAATTTCGGAAATAAATTTGTTCAATGGAAACACGTCAATTTTGAAAAAAATTACGTTTTTCAACAAAATGTTGTTGCGCGAGGTGGTTTTTCGGCCATATAAAAATTGGTGTATTTCGCGATGGAAACACTTTTTTCACATTACGGGAGTCACGTGATCAAGAACTGGCTGTTTCTACTGACGTAAAAGACGACAACAGGAAGTAGAAATAGTAAATTTGCCGAAGTTGAAAAGCAAGTATTAAACTCACAGACTACAATATCCCAAAAAAACGCCACATATGTATCCAGTCCCAAGTATCAGCGGCTTGTCCCTCAAAAACCTCGATAAGATGCCAACGTTGATCGCAAGTGTCATGGTAGCATGATTGTTTACATTCATTGCCGCTATGTTTGTGACGACATATCGCGAGAACAAGCATATTCACGTGTGACTTTAATAGCATTTCTTACTTAATGGAAAGACTGCAATTGCAAAACTGTGTTTTTTCGACATTAACAGAATATCGACAAAGTTTTGCGCACATTTGTAATGGAAACGCAGCTAGTGTCAGCTGGTGAGTCTCAACTCACCTTTCACCCCTGGCCTTGCCTCCAGTGCAACACATAAAGACCTGCAGTTGCTAACCAAAAAATTTGTGTTGCTCAAAAAGCTATATATCAAGGCACTCATGGGAAACAAGATAAAGCAAGCAGTAATGAATCTCACGAGAGTGATAATGAGACTTAATGAGAGTTAATGTGGGTATACTGATCAGGAGAGCAGGGAGACCCCAGGTTAATACGTACATCTATTAACAGGATAAAGACTGGGGAGGGAGGAAGTACAGATGTAGCTTATGCACGTGTGATAGCTTGTCTCAGCATTTGCAACCTGAAATGATTCGACTGTTAAACCCTCGTCAGTGCAGAAAAAAATACGTTAGGCCATCTGGAGGGGTCTTGTCTTTCGAGTACATTGTCCTGTGCAGCTGTTAGGGTTATACAAGCTGAGAGTGTAGCACGTTTGAAGTGTTCTTTCAAGTCCTTTCTGCTTTAGCAGCAGTTAATTAGATCAGGGTGAGAGTTACCTGTGTGGAGGCCTTTGAAGGAAGATGTTCAGAAAGAGAGAGAGAGAGAGCGGAGGGGGGCGCTGAGAATAAAATGGGAGGAGAGGACTGAAAGGACTGAAATAAAAAAGTAGAAAGTGTGAAGATATAAGGAGGTGGCTTGAAGTAAGTCGAAAGTGTATAAAAGGGATAACAGAGAAGAGGGAAAAAATCGAGCTGAGGCGAGGAAAAGTGACAGAGAGCAGAAGGAGGGAAATTAATTTTTAATTGTGAGGAAAAGTCAGCATCAGTGTGAGGAGAAAGGTCTTTTCACTCACTCAGTTAAACAGCTGGGAGGACTATATCTCTTATGTGCCAAAGGCCATCATGCACACACTCATTTACAGATTAAAGGGATAGTGCGTTTCTTTTGAAGTGTGCTTCTGTGGAGCACTTATGAACATTTAACATCTTACCTGTTGTAGATAGCTCCTTCATCAATCTCAGTTTGGAGAAACTGACTCCATTTTTTTTACCAAATGGACGAGTGAAAGAATTTACCAAACACAACTAACAATAAAGTGAATTTCTGCATCTTAAAACAACTCTCATTGCAAATATTTCATAGAAGTTTATAAAATATTATTCTATGAAAAAAAATAAACATTTACACCAGCATTAGTTTTGCATCCTAAACGTATTCCATTAGTTATTATAATGTGATTTCTGCTTTAAATAACCTTAATATTCTATGTAAATATTGGCAGATTTCTATGGCAATGACATTATAGCTTTATGAAATAAATAGTTGCCCTGCTTTGAAATATTTTTTTAGAATAAAGTTTTAAAAAAGCAGCAATCTACTTTGTGCTTGGCTGTGCTCAGACTAGCCAATAACTCGTCAAACTGGTCAGAATTTCACTAAACTGAGGTCACTCAAAAAGCTGTCTACAACAGGTAAGATACTGATTGCTTAAACTATCTGAAGTACTGATAAACTGATAAATTTGTGTTTTTTTGGACTGTAGTTTGTGATTTAGTGTGAGATAAATAAACCAAGATTGAAAGGGAGGATCAGTTTTTTATGTACCAAACCTCAATGGGGAATTTTGGATTATAGTCCCCCCCCTCATCAGAATCACACACAAATCCTCCTTTTAAACTCTTAATACTTTAATTCTAATTAGTCCACGCGAGCTTCAGTGAGCTGCAGACTTTATCCCTTAGGATAAAAAAAAGAGAGACTGTTGGAGACAAAGGCAGTCAGAAAAAAAAAACTAAAGTTAAAAGTGATGACAGCACTGACTTGTACACCGCTGTTACACTGCAGGTTGCTTAGATTTCTAAATGACAGGAGCAGACAAGAGCTGGATGAAAAGAGTTGTAAAGAATCTATTTGCCTGGCGAGGCATGTGATAGCAAAAACACAGGAAACAAAACAAGAAAATGATTGTGGTTCAATCCAAAAACAACTCTGGGGTGTGTTTAAGTGTTCTTGATAGTTAAATGTTAAAATCAAAAACACTTATACAACATTTAACACAAATGTAAACCAATATTTATTAATTATTTAACTGTAATTTTAGATTGCTGTTCTGGTGATATGACTTGACTATATTAATAATATACTGAATCTGTTAGAGAAGTAATCTATATTTTATTTAAAAAAAACTTGTTTTCTGGCTGCAAAAAAAAAAAAAACAAACAAAATAAAACTTCTTTTCTTTTTGCTGCCTTGTCAGTCACATCAATAGACACTATTTCTTTGTTTCAGGAGCAACAGATGGTGACAGTCTGGAAGTTTATCCATTCAGTGGTGAACCCAAGTGTGCCCAATGTTTGGCAACTCAAACTGAAACTTCTCAGTTGTTGCTTAAAGGTTTCATCCCAGGTGAAATGTTTATCTAGAGGTTGACCCATGTGGGTTTTTTTTTGCTTGGATTTAAACTTTAGAAAGTTTTCTCAGCCAATTGTATTGTGAGTTTCCCATTTTTTTAAAATAAAAGTAACCAAACTCTTACTCGAGCAGGTATCACTCAGAGTGTGTGTTGGAGGAGACTCTCAGCTACACACCAAAGTTTAGCTCAATATATAAAAAAACTTAAAAAGTTTTGGTCATTTTTTTTTTGTGTTTGGTAAAGTCAGCCAGCTGTGGCAGCCATCTTGAATCAAGTTGACTCCTGCGATGAAGATTTAAGTCCACACAACACGGTTTTTAAATTAAATTACGAGAATAGAGTCATTATATTGTGAGAAATAAGTTGTAATATTGCAAGAAAAAAGTCAAAATCTTGCGTGACATGTTTCTTTTTTGTTCCTGGGTCTGGCTCGTACCTGCTGTGTATGAAGTAGTTGTAATTACTTTTGGGTCACTGTTAGTGTAAAATGCTTCCATCCACATTATGTGACAACTAAATCCATCAACGCAGTCATTAATTGAAATGTCATACGGCATCAGTTTATCACATGAATCCATATAGTCATTTGCACAATCTTTTCAAAGTCCTGCTGATGATAAATTGCACTTCCTAATTTGTAAAGCTGATATCAAAGCATAGTTTCACAAGATGCTCAATGTTCCTCATTTTAACACAGTTTAACACAATTCTCGTAATATTAAGACTGTTTTGCCAACAAACACCAACAGACTCAATTACATGATTGCCCCTTCAAAGTTGCACGATAATTACCCATGTAGCAAACTTTGACCCAGCTCTGGCCCACACCAAGCCCTAAAACTCAGGGCAGCTACACCTCAAAGTACCTTTGGTGGCCCAGATGTGGTCTGCAAGAGGTGGTCCGTGCATGGGCCAGCGCCGCATAAGCCAAACAACAACTGGGCCAGTTGTGCCATACCATCTTAAAAACAGTGCCATCGTTCCCAGACCTGGCCCAAACCACTCGCCAGTTTGAAACCAGACGTGGCCCACACCTGTCTGCTGTGTGTGGATGTTGTGCAGTCTGTTGGTGGTGGCATTTCAGGTGACTCCACGTGTTTGTGAGAGCTTTTGTTTTTCAGCTTCCATTGTACCAGTTGGTGGCATGAATCAGCCTTCCCCGGAGATGGCTCAGGGAAATTATAACCCTCCTTTAGGGGGTTAGTCTTTTGTTTAACCATCAGACGGCAATTATCTAAAAGAAATAAAGAAAGTAGCTCCCGCTCTCACGTGTGTTCAGCGCCTCTGAAGGAGGGAGATTTCCTCGTTCCACAAACAGAGTTGATGATTTCAGAGCTTAGAATAATAATACGGTCTTTAATAATTTAGCTGTGGGACCTGATGCCTGTCTGAACCTGTTCTTAACTAAGCTCGGTGTGACTGACGGCTCCCTGTGAAACTAACTTCAATGTGGCTAATCGGCCTATTTTTCTCTAAATAGCTAATCAGTTACTTTTAAATGGTTATGAAACATAAAAATATGAGTCCATCCGATGGTTCATGAAGCATTTTTCTAACAAAAAGACAGTGTTGACTATAACAAATAATGCCAAAGTTTTAGAAAGTTCAATTAGTTCTGAACGTGGAGATTACACTCAGCTACTATTGCAGCAAATTTTAGCTCAGTAGTTGTAAAACGGACTGATTAAAAGTTATTTTTGTGTTTGCTAAGGATGCTTAGCTGCGGCTGCCACTTAAATCTAAATGTGAAATAGCTGTGGATGTATTTCAAATGATAACTTACCGAGAGTTTCATTAAAATCTGTCCTGTGGTTCATGAGATAGTTTTGCTACAGAAAAAATAAAAATAAATCGCCCTTTGGCCTTTGGCAACTGGCAATAAACATTTTGAGCCGCCTGCTTGGCAATTATTTTTGAATCCTAAATTATCATAAACAGTTTTTTTTACTTCATTTTTTTTTTATCTGAACATTGTAAACCACCCAAAAACCCCCCACACATGAAGCCAGTCTGCCACTCCACAACAAAGTAATCTCTTATTGATTCCCACAGTACCGCCTAAAGCCAAATTTTGCTTCTCCCTCTGTAGGGTGTTTCGCTCATCTGCAGTTTTTAGCTGCTCCATTAAATCCTTTTTCTGCCTCACTGATGCCATTTTCAGGGTTTGCATGCTTTGAGAGGACATGTCTGCCAAACACAAATAATTTATTAACATCATCACAGTTGATCTTGGTCATAAAAGGGCGGGAGGAAGAAGGGATTAAACAGAAAATTGCGGCAGAACTGAACTTGTTCCAGAGTCGTCGTTTCAATAAAGCGGAACGAGGTGGACTTTCTCAGAGGTTTTCTTTAGGTTTTGTTCACACAGAGTCTCTTTAAATGACCCAAACAGGTCTCAGTGGAGGCGAAAGTGATAAAAAAAAAAAACTAGAAATCTAACAGTTTTACAGCTGCGCCTCTTGTGCCTCTGGCAGCAAAACCCTTTACATGATTACCCACAGGTATCGCCGACTCAGAACAGACAAATATTCCACAGGATCTAATAACACTTCACTGACCAGCAGCCCACTGAGGTTCAAGCCAGATCTGAACATGAAAACCAAACAGGAAAGATGTTTTATTTTCCCAAAGGGCCTCTTTTGCTTTTTTATTTATTTATTTTTTCCCTCTTCCTCATTTTATTCCCTTCTGTTATCTCTTTTCACACTGGCTGCTTTCATCCTGCTTCCAAAGCTGAGGACATCCACAACACAGACAGAGAAAGGCACACATAGAAGAAGAAAAAGAAGAAAAAAAACACCAAAAGAGAGAAAAAAAAGAGTTGCACTCTTTCACACACACCTACACTCACAAAGAGGTATATACAGACACAGAGGACCCTATTTCAGGATGCTGTCAGCAGGGGGACCGAGGCAGCAGGAAACACAGGATGAATTCTCCTCTGCCTCATTCCATCACACTGCCATGACACCCCTATTTACCTCCTCCATCTATCTCCACACTGACTGTCTCCCACCTCAGCTGGCTCGTGTGTGCGCTGTCTTGCATGTGTGTGTCAGCGTGGTGGACACTGTATATGGTTCTCTGTGGTGGGAGAGCGGTCTTTGTAGCCCATCAGTGTTTGACAGAAACCCAGGGCTTCTGTTTGGATGGCTGCAACTTTGGCAGTGATTCCCTCAAGAGAAGCTCTGGAAGTTTCTTCATCTGTGTTTGGAGCAAGCCACTGCAGAGGATTCATATTAACTACAAATGATAGCTATCAGCTACAGTTTCTTTTTCTTCTTTTGACTAGTAAGCCAATTTCACAGAGGTGTAAAGTAACAAATTGTAAATACTTTATAACTTTACTTCAGTAGCAATTTTGGTTATCTATACTGCACCGCTGTAATTATTTTCCAGCTGACTTTTTACTTCTACTCTTTACATTTTCAAGCAATTATCTGTACTTTCTACTTCCTACATTTAAAAATAGCCTCCTTACTCCTATTTAATTCTGGCTTGTTATTGTTCCAAAAAAAAAAAACTATCCAAATATAAGGCATATTCTATATAAAGTGAATTTATTTGTGGTGCTATGAGAAGTATAAATATATAATTTTCTGACACCTTAATGGTTTGTACATGATCCTTCCCACCTGCGTAGAACACTAATCCTGTAACAGAATTTATTTTGATAATTTATTTGTGTGCCTTTTATAAGTCAGAAGATGAATCCTTGGATTGTTTTGTTTAATTTTAATGTCAATATTAACAATGTTTTTTGACTGCTTTTGATGTTGACCTTTTATTTTATGTTGATAACAAGTTTTACTTTCTCTAATGCCATAAATGTCGTCTTACTTTTAGCAAAACAACATATTCACTGTAGTAAGTGGAGAGATAAGCCCTCATTTCCCTGTTTCATAAATAAATTTCAGTGGTTCCCCTAAAGCACTAAAGTGCTAAAGCTTTAATAGGGGAACTAATTTAATGATTAGTGCTTTTGCTATTTTTTAAATTCATTAGTGGATTACCACTTGCTGAATTTATTGGCTAATTTTAGAAGCACTAACTGAGGTCGTATGTCACTTATCTACAAGGTCAGATGTAAAACTCAAGGCCAACGGGCCAAATGTGGCCTGCAGGTGACTCCCATTTGGCCCACCAAGGACAGTAAGTGACAACATTCTGCACACAGTAAATATTGTCTCATGTTGACTGAAGAATGTGCTTGTGCTTTAGAATTAGGGGACCTAAATATTTGAGTTAGTGCATTATGATTAGTGCAACTGATATTTAGATTAGTGCTGCCCATCACTGGTAAATTTAAATATATTATTCTTGATACATTAAAAAACTGGAAAATTGCTTAAATCATTTCAGACATCAGTACATCTACATATTTACTGTTTTAAATTTCTCACTGTTTCTCTATTTACTTATTTTTATGCATTATTTTGTTTCCCCTAACATATAATCTGTTCTGATGCCCTTTACTAGAGTTTGTAAAATTGTTCTGTGTTTTATGTTGTATTGAGATGACCGAAGCAAAGATATATATATGCAGCTGAAACAGGTAGTCTAGTGCATCAAAAATTATAATTTATGATAACCTTTAAAAAAAACTTTTTTTGAGGGGAAGTCGCCTCCCATTAAATGTCATTTTGGAAATTCTAACTTCTCACTTTTACACAATTTATTTACTTATAATACTCAAATAAATTGTATATCAGAATTTTGCTTTTGATACAGTAAATGTCAGATACTATAAGACTTTTACTTTTACTTAAGCATCACTTTGAGGCACAGAAGTCGTCAGACAGATGTTGTATGTCCTTCTCATTGTCATTTTTGCTTTTTTAATTTATTTGTCATCAACATTGGCAATCATCTGACAGCTACATAATGCATTTAGGCGTGTAATCATAAGGTTCAAACTTTGCATCAAAATGGGAAAGAAAAAGGCTTTGAACTTGGTGCTTCCAACCATCTCTATTATATTAGGTGCAGCTGATCCCATAACACACACTCCCACTCTGTGACACGTACAAAAACTATGAGCAGGCTCCTCTGATTATCCCTTTAAATCAAACTGCTAAGCCGAAAAAGACTGAAGTAAATTTAAAGAAAGGTTTATGTCTCAGGCTTTAGTTATAAAATCAATTTTACTGGACGATGTGAGTAAGTCATATATTCAGATGACCGAGTTAAAGCACAGTGGTAGCTGGCAGTGTACATTTACCTATTAATGCCCATGCATTTATGCAACATGCAAGCAAAACCAGAGCAGAAACACTATTTTATATGACTACATCTGCAGGATATGACCTGACTCAGCAGACTCAACTGACGGTTCCAAGAGGACCATTAGAATAGTGTTGGAGTGCTTTCTACACACAGATAAATGAACATTTTAAAGGCCCGTGATTGAGAAACTAAAAGTGCTTGCAGACAGAGATGGGAGAAAATATGTATAGTCAGATGATTCATCATTCTTCTTATTATCTGTAAAGAGGGAATGAGATGCACGGTGGCTGAAATGAAGGGTCAATAAACGGTTTGACGAGCGTGAATCATATCAGAGATTTTACATCGACCTATCAGGCAGCTCTCTGCCAGCACGATGGAAACACGTCTTTTAAAATCATGGTGTTAAATCCCTTCAGTGGACTTCCATTACAGTCATTCTTTACCCAAATTTAACATTTTAACACGTTATGTGGAAAATGATAACAAGTTTCATGCCTGTGTAACACAAAAAACCCTCAGCTTTTCTTTCACTGGGTTGATTATCAGACAACGAGTGATGATGACACCATTATCCATAAGAACCACTGCCTTTCATGTAGACGAGCACAGAAATCAAGCTGTATTGTTGGGGTTTTTGTAGTTCACACTAGTTTGTTTTATATATATATATATATATAAATATATATACATAAGGATAAACTTTTAGGAAATAGGAAGTAAGCCTATGTCAAGTGCAGTTTACTGATTGCACTTTGGAATTAAATATGTTCTTGATTAGCTGTTTTGCATGTCCTCAACCCCACTTTCTCTGTACTTTAGTATTTTGAATCATAGCATCAACCTGAGAATGTGTGTGTTTGATACAGTGAGACTTCATAACGCAGCTTTATTTTGTAATTTTTTTATTCATTTCTATGAGATAAGTTTTGTTTCATTGCCCAAACTAAGCAATAAGACACAATGAATCTGTTCAGAAATCTTAGTTTGACCCACCATACTGGATCTATACCTTTTTAAATGTATTTGGTGAATCAACACTGACAATCTGCATCGACCAAATTCTTGTACTCGCCTTGTCTTTTGACAGCATAACGTTATTTTTGAGCATCGTTTCGACTTTCTTCAACTCCCACAATAGCTCAGCAAGTCAAAGGTTAATTGGTGCCACATAAACAATGTGTCTCTACAGATTATGTCTTAGCGAAGACTGAATGAAACGAAGCAGAGACGATTAGGTTTTAATCAACTATTAAAGCCACCGCATGATTGACAAGATCTTTAATATTTGCTGGGGAGTAGCAAAACGCTGCCAAAGATCACGTCCTCCTGAATATGATTAAAATTCCTGTGCACATTATAGCAAGATGTTAACACAATAAACACTTTTCATTCCCTCTCTTTACCTACTTCATTTACCTCAGTGCTGGGAGGAGATAATCAGTTTACAGCACTGAGCTGCAGCAATGTGAGGCACAGATACAGCTTGGCATATACTGATTAACATCATCCTTCTCCACCAAATGACTCTCGGAGAAACCTCCTCACATGTGCAACAGTGCGTGTTAGAAATGTAACTCTGCTCAGTGGAAACAATTCTAATTATTAAATATTCATTAGCATGTGATATTGGAATACCTCAAGGTCACAGATGCATGAATTTTTGAAAAGTGCTGCAGAGCAGTTTGAGATGATTGTATTCAGCTTAGCTGATATTAAGCCCGCTTTTCACTTCATGACACCAACAAAGGGACAGAGGCAATGCATGCACGGCTGTCCATATGCAGAGTTCATTCTATATTTGCATGCATGCATTGATGGGGCAAACTCACAGGGACTGCAAGCAGAAAAAACCTTTTGTTCTGTAGATGATGGCAGTCATATATGTGTGTATTGGTGTGTGTGTTAGAGTGAGACTCCAGATAGGCTGGCTTTCTTTTTCCAGACAGCTCCTGTATTTGAGACCTCCTCAGTGTTAGAAACAACGCCCACCTGGACAAATAAAACTCATCTCTCAAACACACACATATTCATATGTCTTTTTTATTAAGTCATTTTACTGATTTCATTGCATTTCTGTACCCAGACACTGATCCTTACCTTAAATCTAATTATTACCACTATATGCTTAACTTTACCTAAACTCAATGTCACTGAGCTTTGGTCCCTATAAGAACAACTAGTCCTGACAAGATGTGGTATTTTATTACATTAGAAAATGTCCTAGAACATAACAATAGTCAAGTACACACACACACACACACACACACAGCTACTATGTCTCTCTATCCTTGCGGGGACTTTCCATTGACTTCCATTCATTTTTTTTGGAAATTTTATATCCTAGCCCTGACCATTTACCCTAAAATTAACCTCACAGGTACCTACCTGACCCTAAAACTAACTTAAACTCAATTCACACCTTGGTCCTAAACCAAACCCCCTCACCCAAAATCAGCCTCTGAAGTTGTGGGGACCGAGCTTTGGTCCCCACAAGGAGCATCCGGTCCCCACAAGGTTGCATTTTCTTGAAAAATCGTCCCCACCAAGTGGCAAAAACAAGTGGACCACACACACACACACATTTATTTACCGTTATTTAACCAGGCAAGTCCCGTTAAGATCTCAGATCTTTTTTTCAAGGGAAGCCTGGGCCTGAAGGCAACCTATTGTACATCTTTTTAGGGGTGGGGGAAACCGGGGTACCCGGAGAAAACCCACGCAAATCCTTGTATTTGCAACAAACTGAGGACATTGTATTGACTTCCAAACATTTTTGTAACTGTATTTATGTGTAACGCAGACATTTTACCTAAAATTAACCATTATTGGTCTATAGTTAACTCTAACCTGAGCCAGAACCTAATTCACATCATACCTCTAAACCTACAGTGGGGAAAATAAGTATTTAGTCAGTCACCAATTGTGCAAGTTCTCCCACTTAAAAAGATGAGAGAGGCC
>JAUBOC010000050.1:6241698-6265274 GCA_032275365.1 Anablepsoides cearensis | reverse complement strand
ACACACACACACACACACACACACACACACACACACACACACACACACACACACACACAGATCAAATTATAACCCTAATGAGCAGGGACTCTGTGAATCAGTCACTGTCAGAGTTCGGTGGATAACTATGACGACTCCAGCTGAGCCTGTCGAATACAATAACTGCAACATGTTACACATCCGGGCTCTGATTACAGGTTAGATTGATAATTCTGCCGGTGCATTAAACAGATTAAGTGAAATAAATCCGCATTTCAGTCGAACCTTCCACATCATTAACACCAAACAATATTTAGAGAAGTTAATTCATTTTTCTAAGTCTTCTGTAAACCTAATTAGAGTCAGGAATGATGGATAAAACTATTTAAGAGTTTCTCTGTTTGTTAACTCACAAACATGCAGCGTTAATCTAAAGGTATTTAGAGTTGTTATCTGGAACACTTAAAGCATAGCGGAAGTAGTTTTAAAAACACCAGCTGATAATTAAAGACATCCATTTTTACAACTCTGGTTTGTTTCAGATTGTGTAAATAAGAGTTCCTACAAGGCTGTTTATGTGGGTTTTGTGACTGTTTGGGGGGCAGATTTGCATGAATTTTAAACCAAATTCAGCAACCAGAGTCAATTTCTTTCTAGGTGGTTAGGACAGTTGCAGCTTCAGTATAAAGAAAGAAAGGTGGAGTCCTGGGGTGGTGCACCAAAACCAGGATTAAGAGAGTTTTCTTATGCTTTAGTCATAAATTGAAAAATGTTGCAATATGGGAGTTGTGGAACAGGCTTACTTTGTTGTTTTCCTTTGATTCACTTTCCAACATGAGAACAGCACAGCACTATGAGTTATAATAGAGGCATCAGGCACACTTCAGAAGATTGACCCAACTCCATATTAAAATGGGTGGGGCTGTCAATAGGAACAATTTATCACGGCTACATTTGGAGTAGAATTGTGAGTAAATTTTAGTTTTTCATCCAATGTTTCGAGCGTTCTGGTCAACCAATTGGTAGGGTACGTTTTGAGGACTTTTCTTGGTGTGAACCTCAAAGGGTTAATTCAGCACAGAAGAAATTTGACTTTTATCAAAACAATTTGTCACAAGCTGAATGAGGAAATCCCGACTAGCAAGAAAAATGGTATCGAGATCAAGTATTCACTAGACGTTTGCAAGCGATCCGAATCTTTTGAACGTCTCCTTCTCTCTCCGTCTCCAGTTTGTAATTTTTTTTTATTTTTTTCCTCCTTAACCACAGAGACAATCGCTCCTCCTTTGCTTTTTCACAGAAAACAGGCAGAGGGGTGGAGTACAGCAGCTCAGGCGGAAAGAGCTCTGCTTACATACTACGATAGTATCTTTACATAAGGCGTACGTGATGACATATCCTTACATGATGACGTAACTCGTTCCAAACAGAACGGATCTATGAAACAAACAGCTCCACGAAATCTCAGCAATTTATCCCTTATCTAGTTTTCACAAACTGATGTTTATAAAAGATAATGCATGGATGATTATAAATACTTTTAAGTTAGTTGTTAGCTGTGAACATGACTGCCTTACTAAAGAAAATGCTGGTGTGTGTAGTGTTACTTTACAGTACTTGTGTATCGAGGTGTTAATGTGATTTCATGTTGCAGAGAATAAATTGAAGCTAAAAACATACAATTTGAACATTTATTATTATTGTAGTAAATAAAATTGAGGGTCTAAATTGCAGATTTTTGCAGGTTAAATAGATAATCTTATTTTAAATTGCAACTTTTTACCAAAATGAATTAGAATGCATTATTACTGACCACTAAAAAGGATTAGTTTGGTCTGCTTCTGCCTTTTAGAAACATAATGTTTACAGAGCTCTGGGGAGTGTTTTAGCATAGATAGTTTCCAGAGAAGGACTCAAAAGGTACATTTCTCTTTCCACAAATTCAGACAGAAACCAGGCTCTTCCTGCACGATGCACAGTCCTCGCCCTGCACAACATGGCTGCTCGCTCCGACCATTGAAAGTCATGTGAAAGCACTTTTAGTGAATATTTATATTATTTCTATAGAAGATTATTGGTCAGAACATAATGACTTGAAGCTTGTTCTCTGCTTTGCATGACAGATTTGTAAACAGAGTTTACAGGGTGTATCGGTGCTTCGAGTTAGGGGTGACTCACAGCTTTTAACAAACTTTTTTTTAATTTTACCTCAGTATCTGTAAAATTAATAGAGTTATACGAGGTTTGGTGTTTGTTAGTTAGACGTGGTGGCCATCTTGAATCAGATTGACTCCAGAAAGTAACCGAGTAAGCATTTTTTTGGAATATATTCAGTGGTTTCTGAAGTATTTTGCTAATTTCCCAGATTATGCATAAAATCATGTCGGGGCTAAGCTAATTAATTAATAGACCACCACGTGCTCCCCTTCCTCTCCTCTAGGTTAAGATTTTCATTTACATCAGCGTGTGTTAGCATAATTATAAATTTTAATTGAAGTGACTTTTTTTGTGGGAGTGGGGGCAACAGATTACACAACTTGTTAACCAGGGGATGTAAAGTTTTTATATAATGTTTTCTCAGAGTCTGCGTTGTGACGGCAGCACAGTTTTATAATTACCAGTAAAACCTTCACAGTAGAGAACCTGTATGATTTAGGATTTCACTTTATTTGTTAATAAAAGCTGAGGGAACATAGGAGATCCTTTTGAGCGTAAACATAATGAACATTAATTTCTCCTTCTGCCAGTTAAACTTAATGAGCGTCTTCTGCACTTAAAACAGAGCAGCAGGGAGACTCCGGAACGACTACAGGTACCAATTACTCGTGCGCCATAAAGCATGTGAAGGGAAAAGTGCTGCCACATCCCATTTATGGAAGAGGATAAGCATTTTTTGTTAAACACATGGTGAATTCAGCTAAAATGAGCCACATTTTTCTTGATGTTTCAGAAAAACTTTACATTAGCAGTTTTAAATCCAATGGTAATTTTCATCATTGTGTCTCTTCAGTAATTATAGAATAAAAAGCATTGAAAAAGTATAAATGTTTTGAAATCACAAGGGCCAACTTGGTGTCCAGCTAAAATGGGACAACTGAAAAAAACACAGCTGAAGTTCTTGTAATTTTAGCTAAAACAATAAAGCCAGTATCTTTATTGGTTTAACATCAAAGTAGACACTTCAACATTTTTCAAAAAGAGCATAAAATCATTCAAAAACTTACGTTTCTAATGTTAAAATCACTGTGTTTTTAGTAAGTTGACATCCAGTTTGAACTCTGTTCCCCTCAAAGACTGTGTAATAGCTCACGTGATGCAAACAGCTGCATTCATTCAGTCATTACTGCTTAATGATAAACCTGTTAGGATTCAGGATGCATCTGTTGAGTAATGTACAAATACTTTTGGTTTTTCATTAGCCAACATTTTACTTAGTTCTACTCCATATATTTTTATACAATTATCTGCACTTTCTATCCCTTACAAAAACACAAAAAGTATTTCACTTCGGCTAGTCATCATTCAGGAAAAAAAAACCTATTCGGATATAAGGCGCCTCCCAGTTAGAGAGAACTTGATTGTGGTTGGATGAAAAATATAAATATATATCATCTGATATCCTGTTAGTTATGTTCATATATTTAAAGTGCAGAACTACACCAGCACTGAGCAAACCGGATTTTTTGTTCCTTTCTCAGTTATGCTGAAAGTCTGGCGAGCACACGGATCCTGAAACACAGCGAGGAGTCCAGCAGGGGGAGCTGTGGAGAAAACCTGGCATGGGCCTCCTATGACCAATCAGGTTCGCCCAAACTCTATAAACATCGGTTTATAAACCACTTTAGTGACACGGCACACATGTTTAAACTTTAGAAGTAATTCTGTTGGGCTTTATCTGTAGCAGAGATGACTTTCTTTTGGTTAAAGAAGCAAAATTAATAAAACACTAACTATATATTGTCCTGCAGACACATTAGTCCTGTCTGTCAGGCCTGCAGCAGATTCTTTCAGCTGATTGTGGGTCTCTGCAGCTGAGCAGCTGGAGTTTATTTTCCCCCCACTTCAGTTACCATGACTCACTGTATAAATATCCCACGAAAGGCTATATATTGATGAAACTGGTTTGATATTCTGTGACAAACTATAAGCAACATAAACATCCTGTGCTCAGAGAGAACCTGTCCCTTACATCTGCTCTCATCGCTCCAACGTTTAAACATCTGATATGTGATGGATCTGATCGTCCTCTAAAGCTGATGACACATAATGGTCTGCTGCTCTCACAGGGAAGGACGTGGCAGATCGTTGGTATGACGAAGTGAAAAAATACAACTTCAGCCGCCCTGGATTCTCCTCTGGCACTGGTGAGAATCACACTTGTGAAATCGGCCGCCTCGTGTTTTGTCTTGTTTTCTCTTTCCCCTCTGTCCGTCTCAGTTTATCTGCCACTCGCTCTGCTTCGTTCTGTCGTTTTCTGTTGGCTCAGTGTCACTTTCACTCTCTGGGTGTCACACTTTGCATGTGGGCATCTGGGAAGTGTGTTGTTATTCTTGGGCTAACATCAGTGTGCGACTGCATGAGTTGCTGCTCATCTGAGGTGGGGGAGGGGGAAAGATATCGGTCTACTTTGGATAACCCCGGTGGATTCCTGTAAACCTGACACATCAGAGGCTGTGAGTTGGCAGCAGGACTTCATTTACACAGGAAGCAGATGGTGACTCACTGATTCATTTCCTGATAGAAAATTAAAGACATATTGACAGATTTGTTGCTGTTCTGGTCTAGATAGATAGATAGATAGATAGATAGATAGATAGATAGATAGATAGATAGATAGATAGATAGATAGATAGATAGATACTTTATTAATCTCTCAGGGATTTTCCCTCAGGACACTTGTCATAAAAATAGCATCATGCACATCCACATAAGATATGAGAGGCCCTTTAGGCCATCATTCATTCTTGCATTCACATATACTATCAAATTCTCTCACCTCAGACACATGGCTATGAAACGTGCAGCTACTACCACACACACTTTTTGCTCAATATCTGGTAAACTGGGTGAGTTGCGACTAATTTTGTGTTTGCAGTGGCAGATGCTGGTCTTTCATAAAGGGGAAGCTCAATTTCAACCTACATCGTGAATGTGTTGGTTTATTTATACGTAAATTCTACTCTCCGGTCCTTTTTAAGAAAATTATCTTTGACCCTGTCACAGATTATTTTACAGCACTTCCAGTCAGCCAGCTCTCTTTGTCATTCCAGGACAGCTGAAAAGACCTGTTACTTTCCCCCACCTTGTGCACCAAATTAACTTGAGGAGTTATCAGCCCTGCTCTAAGTTTTACTTCATAAGGAAGATTATCAAATGGCTTCACCAAAATCCGGACCACAACATCCAAACTGTCTGTCATTATGTGCAGCTTGCTACATAGTTAGCTCGCTAGCTGGGACTGGTACGAGGCTGGTGTGAAGTGTGTCCGCCTGTGCTTTGTGACGGCGGTGGGGCATAGTAAGACCCGCTGGACAGAAACTGTGATAGAAGTCAGAAAGAGTGATAAAAGTCAGTCTCCAAACACAAGCAGCTACAACAACCCACCAGAAATAGAAGCTCGATTTGTCGCTAGTCGTTTTTAACAAAGAAAACGGCGCTAAAAGGATTAATAAAGTCTCCGGTTCAACTCAGAACAACAGAAATGAAACTGCTCCCACGGATGTTTACACCAAAAGATCGCTGATTCGCTCATTTCGCTGTCAATCAAAAAGAGATTCCACCTCAGACAGATCATCCAATCAGCATACAGAAGCGGAGCGTCCGGGCCAGCCGAGGCCAGCCCACTGCCCATAACACCCAGAGACGCTCAGCGTCCGATGGGCGGGACAAAGACCAGCATTAACCAATGACTGGTCTCATTTCGCTGCACATTTGTTTTTCAATATTGAAGTCTGTGGACTCCCAGCGTCCGCACTGTTTGAACACTGTGAAACTGAGGGAATGAGGGAGAGGAAAGCTGCGTCGTTACCAGTGATAAGAAGCTGATTCTAAACAAAAGTTGAGCGTGTTTTAGCTCATATTTAGTCAATAAAATGTACACACAACAGTTTATATTTAATCACTTATTCTTTGAAATTTTAGGGGAAGCTGAGCTTCCCTTGCAGTCATAGATAAATCGCCCCTGTGTGTTTGCTAAGGTTAATTAGCTCACATTTCAGTTCTAAATATTCATAACACTACACACAATTCTCTGCATCTTGGGTATTTTTCATGAAAAAAAAATTTTCACAAAGAAAACGCTGTCATTCAATATTCAAAAGATTTTCATTTAGCAGTCAAGACTTTAGTGAAAGGAAGATTAGAGCTACTTTGGTTGACCATGTGGTCCTAACATAGTTTTTGGTTTACTGACTTAACTGTATGCTGTCGTTTTGTATGTAGACCACTGTATGTGCAACTTTGTGTTGGTACTTTTTTTTTGTGGGAAAAATACAGTAAAGTATATTTGTCACCATGTATTCTGAAGATAAAAAAACAATATTCTAAAAAAAGGGCCTGAGTCATTATGATAAATAGAGAAGTCCTGCTGTTTACATTGTTACATCACTGTTCAACTGGTTCTTATCAGTCATCTGATGGGTTTTGTGTGTCATCTGAAAACATTTTGAGAAGGAAACACATTGTTTTGAACATAAAGTTTCATTTTGCAGGAGAATTTATTGTTCTGTGTGTGTGTGTGTGTGTGTGTGTGTGTGTGTGTGTGTGTGTGTGTGTGTGTGTGTGTGTGTGTGTGTGTGTGTAATTTTTAGATTTGTGTGCAGAGTTTTGAGAGCACAAAACATGCTTTCAGAAAATATGTGTTGAGAAAAACTGTATTTTCCATCAAATGGTTCATGAGATATTTTGCTAACAGACAAACGGGGCTGGCCGCAACCATTTCTAGTATCAATGAAAAATTCTACAAAATAAGTAGTACTACGGCCACACCAGATTTTAGTGCAATATCTGTAAAATTGTGCATATGATTGTATTTTTGTATTTTCTAAGTTCTGCTCATCTTAAATTAAACTGACTCCTATTCTTAATCATTTGTCAAACAAATGAACACATTCAGACACGTCGACGCAGGTAGAAAACATTACAATCCGCCTTTGCTTTTAGGAGGCAGGCAATAAAGAAGTTGAAGTGAACAGGCACGGAGAAGAGTTTAGAATAAAAATGCCTCCCTTTTGTAAATGTTTAGATGAACTTAAGAGCCTGAGCCCTCATCTGCAGACATGTTGAAACAGAGTTTAACCCACTCATCCTCTGATATTTTATTTTTCTCTTCCTAATTTGTTTCTACTTTTGATGTCTTTGGTTCGCAGGACATTTCACAGCCATGGTGTGGAAGAGCAGCAAAAAGCTGGGTGTTGGAAAGGCCTCCGCCTCAGATGGCTCTTCCTTTGTGGTGGCCAGATATTTCCCAGCAGGGAACATCACTAACAAGGGACACTTTGAAAATAACGTCCTCCCGCCTAAAACCAGCTCCTGAAGAGTCGTCGAGCTGCTTGACTTGACTCAGTTTTCCTGTATTAAAGAAGAGAAGCTGTCCGACTGCACTGCTGTGGAGAATCTTTGGACTGCAGCTCATCTGGCTGGATAGGAAGCCATACTACAGTCATGTGTGGTTTCTAAAAGATGCAACTAACACAAAACCATGTTGAAGCTCTAATTATGTAATATAAGTTGCCTCTGGAAGTCTTTTCTTCATTAATGTCTTTTTAACAGTAAAACATTGTTATCTGTGTGTGAGCTAATTCAGACAAAGAAATGCCTAAAATAGGATAGTTAACCTCTTTTCTTTTACTGTAAGAAGGTTGTAAACAATCAGCATCTTACCTGTTGTGGATAGTTGAGCGCTAAAGCTGTTAGCTCATTGGTTTGTTCATAACTAAACTATTTCTCCAAAAAGAGCTCATTGAAGAAGCTTATCTACAACAGGTTAGATGCTGATTGATTGCTCACAGCTTTTCCACAGAGCCCCGCTGCAAAAGGTCTGAACTATCCCTTTAACTCGCAGACGTTGTTGTAACTCGAAGCAGATGGCCGGACTTGCTTGGAATGTTTGAGTTATTTCGTCTTCTTGTGGAAGCAGACGGAGCATTCCCACGCCGTGTCTCACACTCTGATCCGTTTTGTGCAATAAAGTTGGGAAATTGTCAGAAACAGTTGTTTTTTTTTCTTTGAGGCAAACAGGAAAACAAGGAGAAAAACACTCCGACATTTTCATTCACACGATATTAAAACTCAGAAATTTAATAGTGATTCTAGAATGCAGCTGTCTTTATTACTCCCAACTATCAGCTTGTGCATATATAAACAGAACATCGTCTGATTCAATAAATACTACATTTGCTGTTCTTTCACCAAGTACATTTTTTTCCCCATAAGATTTTGGCGGAGATGAGAAAAACTTTGTTTTTGTGTAGAAAAATTTGGCTTAATGGTCTCTGAACAAGAATATTAGCTTATGCTTAAAAGTAAAATAAACAGAGAATGTGTTGTAAATGACTCTCTGCGATCATAGAATAAAAAACTTTACCCCAATATATGTAAAACTGAGCTATAGCTGTTTGAGTTAATGTTGATTGGCTGTGATGTACATCTAATGATTTCTTATAAGATGCACAGAGTATGTGTTTTGTTTTATCACAAAATCTGTAAAACTGACTGAGCTATAGCCTTTTTTGTGTTTTCTAAATATAAATAGCTGTAGTGACCATCTTGAATGGTATTTGCTCCAAAAGCTAATCAGCTGTAGATGTATATCCAATAATTATTTCCTGAAAGTTTCAATAAAATTCATTAAGTGATTCTTGATATATTTTGCTAACAGACAAACACAAAAATACACAGTTATGGGCAAAAACAAAACCACGTCACCTCCATTTTTGGTGGTTCTCTGCAGATTATGTGTCTTTGCAGAGTCCTTTCAGTGAAATCAATCTCATGGTTCGGTCACGCTGGAACAGACTTTATTTAGCAGATATTTGGGGATGCAACTTACAGCAGCAGCGATACAGAAGAATACACAGAGTTTAGGCTTTAGAAAGGCTGGAAGGAGGGAGTCAGGGATCGGACTGTTCTCGGCCCTCACTCACATGGTCAGCTCCTACATGAAAAGAGAAAGAATTATTGGATATGATTCTAAAGTCTTTTCTTCTAAAGTTTGGGAAAAAAGCATCTGCATCATTTCAGGACAATGTTTAGCTTTTTGCTGCCATCTTGTGGACAAAACATCACACTGCAGGACACCAGGAGTGAACTTCCTGTCATTTCTCCTTTCCTTCTCGTCCCTTCCCTCCCTGCTATGACTCATTGTTTTATTTTGCCCTCCCTTGTGTCCCCTTGTCGTCCTCACCATGATAGCATTCACAATGTCGTTCTTGTTGTGTTTCAGCGCGCGGACAGCCTTGGCTCGGGACACGTTGGCCTGAGCCATCACCAGCTCGATGTCTCTCTGCTCCAGACCCCCATCGTCCACCTGATACGCAGAAAGAAAAGGGAAATGTGAACCAAACAGAAACCGTTCAATGACGAGGTTTCTAGTCGTGCTTGCAGCTGTTTCGTACCTCCTCGTCTTCCTCTTCGCTCTCCTCCTTGATGGTGAGACTGGGTGGGGCCGACGGGGCTAACGGAGAGGAGGACACAGGCACCTTAAATTTCTCTGCTGCTGCTTTGTGAGCTTGCTGAGACAAGTCCTCAATCTGATGAAAAATAATGAAATTAGAGAGGCGTATCAGGAGACAATATCAAACATAAAGGAGCTTAAATGTTTAGAAAAGTAGAGCTAATGTACCTTTGCCTCACCAAACACAATATAAATGTCTGACATAGGGCTTTTGAACACATCGGGTCTGCTGATGACAAATAAGATACTTTTGGACTTCCTGATGGTGATTCTGGTCACACCGTGGACAGGCTTTAGACCCAGTTTAGACATGGCCTACGGACAGAGTGACAATCAGGGATTAAATTCTGATGTCAATGTGTGATTCATTTATTTGAACATATTAATATACAGTCAGTAGTCAGACCTTGCGGGCCTTCTTCTCACTGCGGCTCTGTTTTGGTCTGTTCAGCCCTTCATCTGCAGAGGAGATGGACTAGAAGAAAATTCATTAACTTTATAGTCTGTGACGTTGCGGTTTCTTGTTAGTTTGCTAATTTACGAACAGTCATCTGATAGTACAACTTAAACGCAGTACACAATACTAACAGGAAGGAATACTTTGTACTAATGTGTTGCTTTATCTAAGTAAAAACAACAAAAATCTGAAACATAATTAGTACCTATAATTAAATTATAATCAAATCTTAAGTTCTTATGATTTTGATGACTGACAGTTTCATGGAAGTAGAGAATAAAAAAAAAATCATTATGACCTTACATTCAGGCTGCCAAACACTGTAACAGAACTTATGCCATCATTTTCAATCAGTGACCTAACAAACAACATGGACTTTTAAAAAGCAAACAGGTCTTTCAATAAAAATTAAGGTGTGTTTCCATCAAAGGCCTGATTTGGTCTATACTGTAAATATCCTGTTTATATTGTATGTGTTCATCATCAGCTATCACACACAAGAGCAATAACCCCAAAAAAGAAAGAAACATTGTAGCAGAGACAGTCAATGGTGCCTTTTCAATTTTATTCCAAAGCCAGGTAAAAACAAAATATATGAACCCATATTTAGCATCTGAATACAAATAGCACTATGCTTGTACCCCAAAAAGCATAAACATATACAAATTTGCCAGTTTTCGCTTCCCTAAGTGTCTCACCTCAAAAAGAGTTATTAAAACAAGTCCATTCTGACATTTCACTGCAGTTATAAAACTCGTCAGAACTGCAGAGACCCAGCAGAGCAACGGGGATCTTTGTCAAAGGGTTACAAGCAGACTCACCTGTGGTTCTAATGGACGCAGTGGCTCCAGCTCTTCGAGGTCCGGTACTGATCCTTCACTTTCAGACTCATTGCAGGACGCTAACATGGAACCTGCACAAGTAGTTATTCCAGAATACACTCAATAAAAGTGCAACATTTCTTGTTAGCATTATAAACCCGTAACCACATGGTGTCATGGCTGATGTTATGCTAATAAAGAGTGATTCTTATCAAATTAAAAAACACAACTAATCAATGTCAGTTACCAAATCTGCTGCTGAAAAGTAACTTAACTACAATTTTTTATTATGTAATTTAACACAACAAAGAACAGGCAACAACAAAAAAGTCAAAGTTTCTCATTTTGTTTCATTTTTTGTATTGCTTTCTATTCAAACACACATCGATGAAACAGAAACTAAACGGTGAACAGAAATAGTGGACAGTGCAAAAAGGAGCTAACAAAATTTAGGGGATTTCTCTGTGACACAAGACATAATAAACAACAACTTACAGTTGTTTTTACCAGACTGGTCCGTCTCCTCTGAAATGTTGCGGCTGATTGGGCAGCCTGACTGTCTGTCAGTCAGTTGTTGGGTGGAGTAGGGCTGGATTTCTTGGTGATTGGCTGAAGAGGACTCCTTCTGCACTGGTCCAGCAGCTCCCCTGCTCTGAGATCTGTGACCCTGTTGGTGCTTTCCACCATCATCCTTACTGTCCGACTCCTCTTCAGCCACAAAAGTACCTTTTACAAAGTACATCAAAGTAGTTATTTTAATAAGAACAATCACTAAATTTTTAATATTAAAATAATATTTAAATGTTTGTACAGTTCAAACAACAGATCAAAGTAATGTTTTCTTCTGTTTTCACAGATGAAAACTGACTATAACGAAACAAATAAGGCCTGTTACTTTATTTTTACAAGCTTTTCATTTGTACTCACCTCTGCACCTGTCTTTGCTGACCCCAGCCTGACCTTGCTTGCTTTGTTTATGGGACTGCATGCTGACACTGGTCTGAGATTGTGAAGAATATGAATGAGAAGGAGACTCAGGAACGCATACTACGTCCAGAGTTCCTGTCTCCTGGGTAGCTTGGGACAGGATCAAAGGCATGGCAGTGGACAATGAAGGTGACGTGATGCTCGTAGCTGAAAAGACAGTAAAGTCTTGGAGGTTGTTGTTTTGGGGAAATCCAGACTCAGGGGACGATTGTGTCGCTGTGGAAGTAGAGTAAAGGGCAGGGGCGGTTTGATGGTTGGGTGGTGAAGATTGTTCTTGAGCTGAGAGGACAGGTTGGGATTCTTGAATGGGTGTGGACAGACCATCCAATGGCTCTCCTGAAGCAAAGGGTGCAGAGGAACAGGTTGAGGACGCGTAAGGAAGTGAAGCAGAGTCTATATTGTTGTCATTAATGTCTGTTGTTATTATCTTTTGAGTATCAGGTAATGGTCTGTTATCAAGCAGTTCTTGTTGTTGATCCAGGTCTGGGTTCTTTGCCACCACTGTATTGAGGTTGTCTGGTTTACTTTTGTTAGAATTGCAGATTCTTGGACTTTTGACGTCAGAACTGGGCCTGCTGTACACTTCAATCTGTGAACCAGATTCAACCTTGTCCATCTCAGACTTCCTCTGCCGAAACCCTGATGAAATATTGTCGTTTGCATCATGACCTGTTTTAGTTTTAGAACTGTCTGCGGTCTCCTTTGACCAGCTGTCTTTCATTGGATTTAAGGGAACATGAGGTTTCTTTGGATCATCAACCGAATCTGGACTAAAGTCAGCACGACTTCCTGTCAGCGGCGCTCTGTGTTTATTCTGCTTCCTTCTCCTTTCTTTCGTGGAAGCAGCTTGTGTATCTGTGCAAAGTCCACCCTTAGGTGTGTTCCAGGCAAAGTGCTCTGAGTCATTTGGTGAAGAGGAGGTATGTTCATATTCAGTTTTTTTTTCTTCACTTTTTTCTTTTCTTTTGCCCTCCTCGTCTTCATCCCCTGAGTTACAAACAACACATTGATGCCCAATAAAGGCATCTTTAGTCTTTGGTTTGCCAACGATTTTTTCTGGTTGTAGACTGACACCGCAGTCTCTTTGGCTGTCAGTCGGAAGCTGTTCTCTCTCCATGACAGCATTTTCTACTTTGTCTTCACAAATGTGTCTTGGTCTAACAATGCCTAATGCACATTTAGGATTGAAGGATCCAAATGATCCCTGCGGCAATAAAAATGCATTACTTCCTGGAGAGATAGACTGATTCTCTGGAGTTGTATCCCATCTTGACTCAGTTTTTCTTGGTGAATCAATGGGTTTGCCGTTTGCAGCAGCATTCATATTGGTGCCAACTGAAACACTACAGACAACCTCTTTTAAAATTTCAGTCGGTTTTAAATCTGATGTTTGGTTTATGTGGCTCTTGGGTGCTTCTTGTTCCTCATCAGAAGTCTTGTTTGGAAGCTGAAGTGGCAAATCTTCAAGTGGGATATTGGACACAGATTGTCTGACATTGACATTCAGACTCTGGTGTCTCACTTCATCTGACAGAGCGTTCAGACTCCCAAACATGCCTTCTTCCAAGGAGTCAAAGGAGGCCTCACTTGAAATCTTCCAAGGGTCTTGCGTTTGGGCATCTTTGTTTTCGTTATCATTATCTGGATTGAAATTACGGATATTGTCCTCTGAGATCCTGGAGCTCCCATCTTCTCTAGAGCATTCTTCTGAGATCTCCTCAATGGATTTCCAATGAGCCAAGTTGGACTCGGAAACTCCCTCTTCAATCAACTCTTTCTCCGCCATTTGCTCCTTCTTCCCACTCAGACTGTTGTTATCTTCCTCGTCTAGAATAGAACCCAGAACATTGTCGTAGTTCTCGCACACTTGACTGTTCATTGTTCTCTGACTTTCTGTATCACACATAAGTAGGCTCTCTGCCTCTAATTCATACCTGCTCCCCAGAGACAAAGAAAGTGATTCTCCTGCCCCCCAGACACCAAATTCACTCACGGTCCCAAATCCTAGGCCAAAGCCCAACCCCATTCTGGTGTCACACCACGCCCCAGCCTCATAACCCAGCTCTCTGCTGGTGTCCGTCTCTGAATTTTCTCTTTTGGGTGAGATGGCAAGGGGAGAGTGTGAGGATCCAACCGCTCCTAGGACAACCTCATCAGCACTCAGCATGTTCTCCCTTAAGTTCTCCTGGGCAGAGTCACTGGGGCAGTGTTCAGGAGTCAGTACCAAGTTGTCAGCTTGTTCTGAAGTGACTTCAGGGGTGGAAGAAACTGGGATGTTACTGGGGTTGGGACTTTGGTCTTTGGGACAGGATAGAAGAAGAACTCCTTTATTTAAATCATTGGTTGGCGTGACAGTGTCCAGAGGTGGAACAGAATCACTGACCCTACACTCTCTGATGACCGATTCAGATGACGCTTTACTCTGATCAAGCTCAATGTCAAACTCGGTGGTAATACCTGATCTACACTGGGATTTTCCTCCCGTGGGTACATCATATTTAGCAGAGAAAGACTTTGATAATGCAACTCGGCTTGCTCCTACTGTCCTTTGGCTTTCAAAGTGACTATGGCGAGGCTTGATAAGCAGTTTAAAAGAGTCTCTCTCAGGTTGGGTTGGGTCCTCTGCCTGTGTGGAATCAGAAGGCAGTTTCAAAGCGACATCCTTCACTTGGGGATTTTCCACTGCCAACGGTTTTGGCAATACAGGACTATCCATTGCTGAGGTTTCCTGTACATCAGTGGCAGGAGGAGGAACGATTTTAGAAGCAGAAGCAGAATTAGATGATATCTGAAAAGGCAGATTAAAACAAGGATTGTCCTTAGGCTCTTCAAGGAGGCTGCAAAAAAGAGCATCACTCATCACGTTCCTTCCCTTCCCTCTTTCGTTTAAATTAATGCATGACTCTGGTTCATCCTCTAAAGTTTGAGACAGTTCTTGGATAACAGCTGGTTTATCTGTGCTTGATTGCAAAGTTGTTATTTCCCTTACTCCACTGGCTGTTTCAGATTCAAGGTCTGCCTCAGGGTTTACAAGCTCTCCGCCATTACCTTTATTCTCAGCCACAATGGCTTCAGAAGCACAGACAGTTTTGTGATCCACTTGCTCATCCAAACTTGGTTGTGTGCACAAAGGTTCATTTTTATCTGCATTCATTTCAGCTTTGGATTGGATTTCACTTGGATCAAGGCCATCAGCTGGTATGGGTTCTAGTGATTGTGCGTGCCTCTCAGTGCTGTACAAGCGCTCATCTTCCTCCCCATTATAGGAAGCAGAGTCTAAAGAGTCATCAGAATCATCTTGGAAACAGAAGGAATCATCCAGCCCCTCGTTGATGGATGTTTCCGAGAGCGAATGAAGAAAAGACCCTGAGCTGTCCTCATCTGTAGGATCTTCCTCTGCTTTGCTATCACTCTCATCCTCATCGTCATCCTCTTCCTCTTCTTCTTCTACTACTTTCACTTCTACTTTAGCATCCTCACCAGCCTCATCCTGCTCATTGTTTTCCTGCTCATTTTCCTCACCTTCATCACTATCAGGAGTGACATCAGCATTGCCGCCCTCATATTCGTATTGGTCATTCTCTTCTTCATCGTCGTTGCCATCCTCTACATCTGCCTCTTCCTCACCATCTGCATATGCATCAACATCCTTCCCTTCACCTCTGTCGTTTACTTCTGTTTCATTCTCTTCTTCTGTGGGGAAGAGAGTGATTTCCATTGAGTCAGCCTTAAATATCAAGTTGGTATGAAGTGGGAAGGAGAGGAGGGAAGCAGGAATCATCCTTTCCTCATCCAGTAAGTCTTCGGCACATGCTGACTGTGAGAGTATGAAGGAGCTTGGACCAAGTCGGTCAAAGGCTCCATGACAGAAAGCATCCAAGGAGAGGAGTGGTGAGTCAGGGCTCAGGCTAGAAGAAGCCATGGTCATGCTTTCTGTATCAGGAGTGAAGGCAGTGGAGGGAATGTCTGTGTGAGCAGCCATCTGTCTATAATGGTCATCTGAAGTACATGCATCCAGCTGAAGTCTCAGGCCTATCTGCATGGGTCTGGAGTACTCTGACTTCCCTACACTGGCTTCTTCCAGTGGGCAGAGTGAACTTTCTGACTCCCTCCCATCTTCCTGAGAATCGCTGCTGCTGCTGCTTCTTCCAGGGGATGCATTTTCAGTCACCCAGTAAGGACAGCTTGTTCCTCTGGGAATACTGATCTTCTCTCCTTTAAGATCTTCTTCCTCCTCAGGAATCACTGTGTCTGTTATAGCTCTCTGTGAATTCATTCCAAAGTCCTCGGTTTGGTACTGGCAGAAGTCCGCGGGCCTTTCCTCCTCCCGCTCTGAACTTAATCGTCCCCTTTCTTCCCCGACTTCATCTCCGATCTCGGACAAGGAGCCCACAAAGCAAGCAGGGGCCTCTTGTGTTTCTTCTACCAGAAGCAGGTTTGGAGAAGTGGAAGGGGAGACTGAGGATGTGTAGGAGGATGTCCAGCTGCCTCCTTCTGCTGTGATGTAAGAACCTGAAGGAGACGTTAAAGGAGAACAAAGTTCCTCACTGTCAGAGGGAGAGCCGGGAGAGAGGGGGAACGCTGGAGAGCCAGGATAGGAATGATGTTTGAGGTGCGAAGAGCGGGTAGTCACTTTGATTGGGGTGGAAGGAGCAGTGTAATAAAGGTCTGGGTCAAGAGATGAGGGGACACCAACTCGTAGGGGGTCAACTGTACAGGTGGGCTCAGAGAAGGACAGAGCAACTGGAGACGACAGCGCTGAAACAGAGACCAAAGGCACTTCATCTTGAGCGAGAGTCTGCCTGTCCTCCTGGACGTCTGATAATATGTCACCTGTTGTGATCGACTCTGAGGAGACAGGCTGTGTGACAGAAGGCTGTACACGATCTTTGCTCTGATTCTCTGGTTTCTGAAGGACTTGTGGTTGGATTTTGTCACTGGTGGATCCCAGCTGGGTCTCTTTTGTTTGTGCCTGAAGACGAGAAAAAAGTGGGATATTTGCCTGAGCACTTGGCCCAGCGAGTGGCTTTCCCTTCTGGTTTTCTGTTGTTTTGAGCAGCGTCTCTTCACCCATCACCACTCTAGTGTCAATGGTCTGTTGTTCTTGATAGTCACTCTCCACCTCAGATCCAGTCAGAACCTATTAATAACACATCAAACATACAAGTTAATACAAATTACAGCAATAATATGTGAAGTAACACTGTGAAATTACAAACATTCCCACAAAGGGCACACCTTGATTCTCTCCATCTTGACAGGGATGTGGCGGCCACATGGTCCGTGACCACCCAGTTTTCCCGACAGTCTACTTGTGTTGCTGCGACGGTCAGAGCCTTCAGGCTGTGGCCTCGGGGGACCAGACGAGCTGGGCCTCAAGTGAAATAATCTGGGTCCAAATGGAGCAGGGGATGATGGGAGAAGCTTCTGTGGAGTACTGGGAGAAGGGCTGGAGCCACTGTCATTGGGGGAGGAGCCACTTTCACTTGGACTGGAGTCGGAAGATGGGTGCCTTGTGATATCTGGAAGAAGAACACGATTGTGAAAATAACTTTAAATAATGGTTTAAAGTTAATTTTATTGAGAAACAAAATCAGGATTTATTGTTTACATAAAGGTTATTTGAGATGAAATGATAAGTAGACAAAATTTTTTATTTTTTCCTTAGACAATATTAAACACTGAAAACTGCTGGGTTATTTTATAACTTAGTTAGAGCTGTTGGTTCATAGACTGGGTTGATTTGACCCAATATTGGAACTAAAAGGTTTCACAAAGCAGTTGAGTCAGTAATGAGCCCATTCCTTATCACTATTTAGATCAAATCAAACCTGACTGGGCCTCTGCTTCAGTGGGTAATATATATACAAGTAAAACAGTCAAATTTATTTCAACATATTAGTAGGTCTAACTCAACAAATTAGCAATTTTAACAAAATTTTTGGGTAGAAACTTAACCTGGTATGCTAGGTCAAACTGATAACCCAATCCTGCTGAATTAGAACTATTCAGGGATGGATCAGTCTAAATTTGACCCAGAGCTGGGTTACAAACTAGGCTGTCTTTAACACAGACATTTTAGTGTGTATTTCAGAGCTAGAAAAATATCAAAATGCCAGTCAGAGAACTGATATCTCTTAGTAAGACAAAGCTCTTTCACTTTCGGTTCTTTCAGATCATCTTGTCCTAAAGTGTCAACATCAATTACAAATTCATTGACAGGAAATGGCAGGGGGAGATGAAGGAAACGGGGTCAGCAGGCTGAGTGAGGGGAGTCATGTGGATCAGGATGAGGAGTGATGGGAGGATGAAAGAAAAACAAAAAAAAAACAATTGTTTCATTTTTGCTCTTTTTTTAAATCACACATAACATTTAATGTAGATGTGAAACTATAACAGAAAGTTCAACATTTTACTGAAACGACTCCAAAAGTGTTGCTGTTGGACTCTTTTCTCTAAGGAGAGAACAGAACCTCCATTTAACTGGGCTATCACCACGGTGACCTCAATCCACATCCTGATTGGCTATTATAACACAAGAGGTTCAGCTCTGTGCCAGCCACAACACACACACACACACACACATGGCTTTGCTTTGCCAGGAACCCAGTAATCACATCACATTAACTTTCTGTTCTGTTGCACCATCTTTGCATCTCTCCCTCAATGATCTCCTAACCTCTCTCTACCTAATCCTCTCATTCATCCAGCTTTGCACATGAAGGCAGGAAGCAGCACTTAGTGGCGACACATCAGTTACCCTACTCAGTATTATTTCAGGGATTTCTATCTCTATGTTTTTTTTTGCCTCTCCTTCCTTGATGCTGTCCTGCCCTGCCAGGGGTGGTGGCAGATGCTCGCGTCAGCACTTAGCAGTCCTCTCTAATCATTGCCTCAGTGTTATCCTAAATGTGTATTTTTGTGTGCTGAGTCATACCTTAGAGATAAAGCTGTTGGGGAAAAAATAAAAAAAATAAGATGCACGAAAGGCAACCGCTGCTCCGCATTTACATGTGCGGTGCAGCCTGATATCTGCATAGTGTTCAGTTAGTATCCTCCATGTGTCCTTATGCAGGATCGGACAGAAACACACAGATACTCAGTAACCATGTGGACAAGGAGGCTTTAAAGAAATGATTTTCAATAATCTCTGGATGTTAAAGAAGATCATGCATGACAAAAAATAAAAATTTGGGATTTAGAGGTGCTTACTATGTAGCATGTCATAGAAACACAAAAACACTTGTTTTTTAAAGGATGCTAAATTGTCTATTTCTACCCGGAGTCCTGTCTGGGGGAATGCAGTAAAAAAATAGCGGCATGGTTTTGTTGTAGAAAAATCAGGCCGCAGCAAGTTGAGCACAGAGGAGCTGCGTCACAAAGGCTGCAGCGCTACCCTCAAGGGGAGCCTCTATTTCAGCTGCAGCTCAGATTCAGCTCTGAAGAGCAGACGCCTCACAATCATCACACGCTTCTTTTGGCTTTCCGTGCCCACCCCAACTCACATTTGTGAAGGTGCATTTAAGGAGTCTATTTTAATTAACTAAATGCTTTGATGTAAGCTGTGATCTGAGCATAAGTCAACTCTCTTTTCTTCTTCTGCACAGTAAATGATGAAGAGAGGATTTAAAATCAAGAACAAAGTAGGGGAAACGATTCATTTAAACAGATATTCACATCCAGAACAGCAAACCAGTCTAAAATATGTGGTAAGGAGGCAGAGGAGCTTTCGTTTTCTTTTCCTCGATCGATGTCATCGTCAGGAACACAACAAATCGCCCTGTGTCTTGTTGGTGTGAGGTTGTGTTTGCGTGTTGCAGAGTGCCCTGCCATGCTGCTGTGTCATGTTCCTGTCGAGGCTGGGGGAAGGGAGGAACTGCTGGGCTCTGCTTACAGCAACGTAGAAATCGGGATGCGGATGTGGTTTGAAGATGGGATGGAGGGAGAGAAAACAGGATGAGGAGGAGAAGCTTTAGGGCTGGATCAGTTTCAGAGGCCTATAGGTACGTTAAGATAAAAAAAGCAGTTTAGATTTTCTTAAGAGCGAGTAAATGAAGCTGGGATGAGAGTTGGTGTATAGATGTGGAAGGTGCAAGGAGAGTAAACATGCAGCTGAATCAGGGCTCAGTCAAGTTGCACATGTTAACAGAAAGAAAATAACTCGAAACTGATTGATTTGAACATAAACTAACTTCTGAACACTTTGTTTGTATCTATTAAGACTCTATCCTTCCCATATTCATCTAGTTTAATAAATCTCTTATGTCTCCAGCTGCAGTGTTTGGCTTAATTGCCTCCCTGCTAACCCTCCTCCAGCCCAGAGGTCCTACCTGGTCCCGGGAGCCCCGTTTCCTCAGTGCCCAGCTCCGGATGCTTGTCGTCAGGGACGGATCTGCGAGTGGTTTCTCCCGGCATGCTTCCTTCTCTGGCTCTGAAGCAACGATAAACCGTACAGTTGGAACAAACAAGGTGAACAGGGAGAGCGAGTGAGGAGGAAGAAGAAGAAGAAGAAGGAGGGAGGGGGATTGGAGTGCTGCTGCAGCACGTGTCGCTCTGGATGTGTGTGTGTTTGTGTGTGTGTGAGAGAGAGACAGAATGTGGCAGACAGAGGGAGAGTCAGAGGGAGGAAAGCTGTTTGTTTCCCATCAGTGCAGCTCAGAGATGCTGCTGCTGCTGTGGTTGGTGTGTGTTTGAAAGCCTGTTTGTCTCAGTGTGTGTGTGTGTGTGTGTGTGTTGAATCTGAAGAGGAGCTGCAGTATTTCTCTCCTGATGCCCAGTTCCTGCTCTCCTCCCTCCTCCCTCTGTTTCATCCTTCCTGTACCCCCCTCCTCCTCCTCTCCCCACTCTTTGTTGCTCCCAGCCAAGCCATGACTGGATCCTGAGAGATGATGTCAGCAGATTTGTGCAGATCTCTCACTGCTGCCGCCCCACAACCTTGGAGGAGAGGACCAGTACTGCAAAAACAAGAGCGAAACCAAGACGTTATGATGGGGATTTCAGGAACAACAAAACAGATGGAATAAAAAACCCCCAAAATATCCAAAGGATAAATGTGACAGCAAAGGGTTTTTCCTGCCTCTGAGTGTGTTGAGCGTGGATTTCTAACTCATGCATTAAATATATTGTTCCGAGGGACAATTTAAGTCAATATTTATATAAAAAAAAACATGAAATAACCTTGATTTAAAGATGAAAAATTATTAACACAAACATATAGATTCCCTTTTCTCGATACATTATATAAAGTTTAGAACAAAAAATAAATTAAAAAATTACATTTTAAAAAACCTTACTTAATACATTGAAACTCAAATCAGCTTTAAATGTATCGCTCAATAAATTTTTTTTTTTTAACAAACTGGTATTAAACAAGACATACAAATACAAAATCCACATTTTGTTGTACTTAAAGTTTTTAGGAGTGCAGAAAATTTGAATTTAATTTCTCCTGGTGCTGCGTTTATATCTTTATATTCTGCTTGGGTTATATTTTTTAAACCATTCAGTTTTCTCTATTTTCTACAATGTTTTCGGAACTATTACATCAAATTATTTGCGACTGAACCGCCAAAAACGGTCTGAACTTACCAACTAGTTTCGTCGTCTTCATTCTCCTCTGGCTCTGGGTCGGACTCTAGTTCCAACTTTTTATTCCCACATGAATTAAAAGACGTCAACAATGGAAGCCCTTCCATGTGGTCTTCCATTTTTGACAGCTTTTTATTCATTTGCCAATAAAAGGTTTTTGTTTTACCTTATAACGAACTTACATGGATGGACATTTGTTAACTGAGGGGGCATGAAAAGCTTCCCTTATACAAAATAAAGCAACAAAAAAAAAAAAAACAGAATTACATTACTGACCATCACCCTATAGGTACAAAAGTCCAGAATAAAATCAGTTTGGATAAGAAGGGATGTAACAATACTATCTTGATGTCTCTTGCAATTTAATAAATATTAAAAACAAATAAATTATTAACCTTTTGAAAGCAGTTCTCCTCGTTTTTATACATTTGTCAGTTCACACACAACACAGCGTTATTGTCTGCTACTGAAGGATATCACCAATCAATTTGAAATTTGGCCAGATTGTTTAAGTGCATCGTAATGTAGAGAGGAAGTGAGACAGTAGCTGTGGTGCATTAGCTAACGTCTCAACATTGAAAAACAGGCTACAAAAATCTAGTTTTGAAGATCATATCAGATGAAAAAAAAGCTTTTCAAGTTCAGGATGATGGAGATACAAACCCTGTGTTTGAATATAGCATCTGAAGTTCTATTTATATGGGTTTTTCCTGCATTTTGACAGCATTTTGTGTTTTCTAAAAGGAGTCAAGCTCACAGGACGGCACGGTGGCTCAGTTGGTAGAGCTGATGCCTCTTAGCAAGAAGGTTGCTGGATCAAATCCTTGCCCAGGAACCTTTCTGGGTAGAGTTTGCATGTTCTGTCCGGACACTACAGCTTCTTCCCACACACCAAAACCATGACTGTTAGGTTAATTGGTAACTGTCCCTAGGTGTGACTGAGATAATGAATGCACTGCAAAAACTGTCTTTCTAACTAAGTTTTAAAATCTTATTTCCAGCCAAAAAGTATTTTTGATCTTGTTCTGAGACTGATTTACTAAACAAGAACTGATTGTGTCAGAATATAAATCTTGTTTTCAGAATGTGTAAGTTTATTTCTTGTTAGCTTGAAAATTTGACTCAAATTAAGTAAAGGATTTCTGCCAATGGAGTAAGAAAATTTTACTTAGTAAGATTCTAGTAATAAGAAAAAATTTAGTCAGATCAAGTATTTCAAGAATCTTACCAAGTAAAATTTTCTACTTAATGAGTCAAATTTTCAGGCTAACAAGACAAATAATCTAAAAACAAGATTATTATTCTTACACAATCAGTTCTTGTTTAGTAAATCAGTCTCAAAACAAGATCAAATAGATTTTTTTTGGCTGATATAAGATTTTAAAACTTGGTTAGAAAGACATTTTTTGCAGTGTGGTTGTCTCGTTTGTCTCTATGTGTCTCTGTGATGGATCTGTTCAGGGTGTACCCCGCCCCTCGCACAGTGACTGCTGGATATGAGCACCAGTGACACTGAAAGGAAGAATCGGGTACAGATGATGGATGGAATCAAGCTCAAGTTCACAGTGACCTGCTGATTATTAAATAAAATAAAATAACACAAACATAAAATTGTACAGAAAGGTTCAGTCAGTAGTGGGCAGCACTAATCTAAATATCAGTTCCACTAACCCTAAAGCACTAACTCAAATATTTAGGTCCCCTAATTCTAAAGCACTAATATTTGTTGACACATTTTTCAGTCAACATGAGACAATATTTACTGTGTGCAGAATGTTGTCACTGCCCTTGGTGGGCCAAATGGGAGTCACCTGCAGGCCACATTTAGCCCGCGGGCCTTGAGTTTAACAACCTTGTAGATAAGTGAAACATATGAACAAAATGTATGACAGCTTTCACCCTCAACTGAGAACAATAATGTTGAGCAATAACATTTAAAGACCTCAGTTACTGCTTCTAAATTTAGCAAATGCTAATCCACTAATGAATTTAATAAATAGCAAAAGCCCTAAAGCACTAATCAGGAAATTAGTTCCCCTATTAGTGCTTTAGGGGAACTGTGCCCACCACT
>JAUBOC010000050.1:6216291-6227801 GCA_032275365.1 Anablepsoides cearensis | reverse complement strand
AGAAAATCTTTTCAGGACCCCACCTTGATGTTCTGGGACCCCACTGTGGGTCCTGACCCCAACTTTGGGAACCACTGATCTAGTGAATAAGTGACACACATATTAACAAAATGAGCAAAATGGCAGCTTTCACTGTCAGCTGTTAACATTAATGTTGATCAATAATGTTTATAGACCTCAGTTAGTGCTTCTAAATTTAGCAAGTGCTAATCTACTAATACATTTTCAAATTAGCAAAAGCTCTAAAGCACCAATCAGGAAATTAGGTCCCCTATTAGTGCTTTAGGGGAATTGTGCCCACCACTGGTAATATTTACCAACTGTAACAACACTGCATTACTGGTTGATGGTGGACATTTTACTGTTAAATGGGACGTATTGTACAAAATCCACTTTTTTACCCTTAAAGACATTTTGTTGTGAACTCAGAGTCCCTAAAAGTGCAGAAAAGTTGAATTTAGTTCCTCCCAGTGCTGGGTAGATAGCTTCATATTTTATATAAACTTCAAATGAATGATTTAAAAGTAAAGAAGGAGGATTTTAAAGCGTGATACGTCGCTTTTAATGGGGTTTATATTTTCCTGTTTACGGCTGTTTCATGCAGAAAAACAAAGGTAAAAAAAGGTAAATATTATTTAATTTCAGCTTCCATGTGTGTTAAAATATTCTGACATTTGTTTCCTCTGCTGTACCTTGTGTTGGTCTGCCATCCTGCGTCCCCCCCACATCTCTCTGACCATCAGATTCCAGAGTTTGGTCTCTGTCTTCAGGTTGGCCTCAAACACTTCAGATCTGCTGCAGAACTGGATGTGAAGAGAAGAAACCCGACCGAGAAGGAAAGGAGCTGAGGCAACCTTCACCCCCTGCAGAGAGACGGAGAATGGATTCATTCAAACAGGGGTCCACAAAGCACAGAGGTGGGACAGAGTGGGACGGTTCAACACTGCACCTGTATGTCTCTGAACTTTGTGATGTCCAGGAAGCCTGGTTTCCCCTCAGTGACCAAAAACAGACGTTTCTGCGTCATGGCCATCTTACCGACACCACGGGACGTCTTGACAGACGATGACAACTTGTAGACACATTCGCTGTCGTCCAGCTTGTTGACCACCTCAGAGGGCAGGTTGACATCTTGTGCTTCGGCCTCCATCTCCTTCCAAAAGGTGTAGAAGAGTCTGAAAACTTCAGGGACTACTGCCTGCTTTGGGTGGTCTGAGACAAAAAGAGATTAAAAACTAAAAAATTTATGTAGTGAGTGGTAAAAAAAATAATAATAATCTACCACTGCAAAACCAGGGTCTTCAGTAACAAATATTGTCCAGAAAACAATATATTTTTTATGTGGCTTTATGTACCTTTACCACAATTTAAAATGTTAAAAATTCTCCAATATGAACAAAACAGAATTAAAACTGTCAATTTATAAAACACCCTCCATAAAACAGCTAAAACTGAAGGTATTTCCAATAACTCACACCTGTTTCATGTTCAGGAACAGGTTAATAGGTATTGTTCTGTTTGTACATCCATAAAGTAAGATGTCACAATTATCAGTTTCCTTCTTTTATTAGACAATGTACTTATGTTTTTAACATAGATCAAAAACAAAACAAGAGTGAACAAAAACTTTATGGCAAAAAAAAAAAACCAAGAAAAACAAAAAAACAAGACTTCAAAGCCTTTCCAGCTGATAATTAACTAAAATCATAAAGTTTTACAAGCTAAACTGTGACCAAAGAGCTCATGAAAGACACTTCAGGTCACAGGTTGTTTTATGTTTTGTGTTAGAAAAGTGAATGTGCTGTAAAGACAGAACTCTCTAGGAGATGACTATGAGAACAGTTATCTCATGGTTTTCATTGTTCAGGACTGACTGAAAGTAACATGGAGTCTGAATCAGCATCACATGATACTGTATTTATCATTTTAAAATTATTGTTGTTTTTTTATTGAATGTTGAGACATATTTCAGTCCAAAGTGATCAATCAGTCTTTATTCAGTCTTACCAGCACTGAGAGCATCAAATAAACGATGTATGGTAGCCACATCTTTGACAATCCCACACTCCTGAATGCAGCACACAAACTCATCCTGGCTCAGAGGCTTTTTGGGAAGTTCGAACTTCTTGATGTGATTACTAGTTTGGACGAGTGTCTTCTCATTCTCAGTTTTTACCTAATAAAGAAAAAAAAAACATCTGTGAGATCAGAGTCTGATGTAGAACTTCAACCCAGGAACGGTCCGTTTGTACCTTGGAGAAGAGTCTCTTCAGCTCAGGTCTTATGTGGGACAGCTGCTTCTCGTCTTGCTGCAGCGAGTCCACGAGCCACGTGACCAAGTGTGTGGGAAATATGGCCGTGTCCGTCTTGTAGAGATTCTGGAAATCATTTAAAGCCTCCAGCCGCCGTGAACACAACGTGTGGATTAAACCACGTAAGTAGTAATACCTGCAGACAGGAACTTCAGTGAAGTCATGAAAACAAAAAGTTCTATCAGAGTTTAATACAAAAATAAAATCAGAATACCTGGCCAGCAAAGCAGAATTCTCATTTTGGATAGACTGAATATTTTTTCCAAGCTGCTGGATGAGATCGTTGTAATAACTGTGAACAGAGGTTGACAGAGTCGCTGGGAAGTGTGGGAGCTTGAACACATCCACAGGCTTAGGATGGGATTTCAGCACTAAACAGGAAACAAAGAGATGAGAAGGTAAATAAAAAACACAGAAAAGAAAAGCAAGCTTTAAAAAAAGAACAAAATTATAAAGTATGTTTATTGTATGCTACTTTTAGCTCTTAGCCAGCCTTTAGCTGTGTTTTAGCTTTTTAAATACTGTTTCTTAATAAAAATTTTTTTATTTCTTATTTCAAAAACATTTAGGAATAAGTGTTTTATGTTACTAAATTTTGAATCTTTGCAAAGGCAAAAACCCGTTGCAGATATTTAGGCACTTTATGTGTTTTATGACCACCTGAGTCAAACGTGCTGCTCCTGCTGAGGAGCAGGTTTCTTTCGAGGCTGATGGCTCGGTCCCTTGAGTTGGGGAGGCTCATCCCCAGTCTCTGACTGAACACATTTTCTGGGATGGAGCTCCTCCTCTTGGCTTGAATCTCCTGCATGGTGGGTCTTTTTGTTACCTCCACCAAAGACTTCACCCTGCTGGACACAACAAAGAAAGTGTGGAGTGCGTGCTGCAGACTGAAAACCTGATCGTACATGTGCTCAGGTGACTAGGATTGCATGTTTTTACACAGAGAATCCTTCACTAAACCTCTCCTGGCAAATAAATACATATTTTACAGCATGACTGATCCAATCTGTACCTATGCATGTCAGAACAAGTGCTTAGCTCCATTCGAGTGAAGTGGTCTGTTTTTTTGTTCAGCCGGTCTCTGAGGAAGGAGTGGAAAATGTGAGTATCCAACACCTGCAAAACAGCCAAAATCACATTTCAGATTAATTATTTACCAATCATCTCACATTTGCATAATTGGATCAAACCACAATTTGATTTAAAGTTGAATACCTTTTTGTAAAACAGCTGCTCATTTGGCAGTCTGCTTCTTAGGAACTCTTCACTGTGAAACACTCGATGCTCATAATTCAGATGATTACTTACGTCCCTGTGAACGCACACACACACAGGCTCAGTTCTAACATACAAAGAGATGAGAAACATCCGGCATCCTGCAACAAGAAAGAGACCTGAATATGTTGACAACCAGCTCCAGTGCAATCCTCTGGATGTCATGGTTGAGTTTGTGTTGCCACTCTTGTCTTTGGTCACGCAGCTCATCGATGCTGGAGCAGGTTGCACTGTGGCATCGAGCCAAGTCGAAATGTATCTGCAGAGACTGGCACCTGATAAAAACGTTTTCAAATTAAAAACCTGCCAGTTCACACGATAAGGGATGTGGTTATAGGCATTGTTTTTAAACCTTAAAGTAACATTATGGGAAATTACATACTCAGAGTATGTGATGTGATGTGATGATTTTAGCTCAATATCTGTCAAACTGACTGAATAAAAGCCATTGTTGTGTTTTCTGAGGTCCCTTCGCTGTAGTGGCCATCTTGAAATTGGTTGGCTTCAATTAATAATCAGTTGTAGATATGCATCCTATAATTACTTGCAAAAAATGTAATTATACAGGTAGGTATTAATGTTTTAATGAACATCAGTTTTAACTCTATTGCATTAAGAACCGCACCTCTGTGTGAAGCAGTCTGCAGCAGCTGAAGGGATGTCAGGAACATCAACAACATCAACAGAAGAAGAAGAAACACTTCCATCATCAATATTAACCAAGATCAAATCATCAGTTTCCTGAAAAAAAGTAACACAGTTCAATTTAAACTGTCACAAAAACTATTACACTTTAACTGAACTTCAGCTAAGTTTGTTTTTTTAGTTTTATATTTAAAAAAGGAGAAAGTCTGTCAAAAAGTGACTGATGATTGTTTAATTTGCTTGTTAGAAGCTGTAATTTTGCAGACTGTGTACTCACAGCAGCAACCTCTGCATAATGACTGACATGGCATCCCATAAGGAAAGCAGTGGGAGCCATTAGAAAGTCCAGCATGCCTCTGGCCAGAACAGGAACGTATGGATGCTGCCACAGCAAAGGCTGCAAAAAGGAAGAAAATCATTATGAAGACAGTTGCCAACTCCTCAGTAAAAAAAAAAATAGCTACTGGCTGTCCTAAAAGTTGAAAAATGACATAATCTAATCTGCATTTTGGACATTTGTCACTAATTGCCACTAATCTAGGCTATATGAGTTGTATATCAGTGTTAAATAAAAAAGTAAGCAAAACACTAAATATGTTTAGTATTTCAAAAGAACTTCAACAGGGTTCCCACAGCTCAAAGCAAATGTCATTTAAGGCTTTTAAGACCTCTTTAATGTCAACTTCACAATAAACACAAACAAAAAATAATAATAAAAGAGTGACAATTTTACTCAAAGGTTTATTTTAACATGAAACTAGCTGGGAGACATTCTTTAAATATAAAAGAATAAATTAATTTTACCAATTATTTCAATATTTGAGACAAATTACAATCTTCCCAACTTACAACATGTTAACATTTTTAAGACCCCCTGAAAGGTTGATTTAAGACATTTTAGGGCTAATTAAGGCCTTATTTTTGGATTGATGAATTCAGTGATTTTTAAGACATTTTAAGGATCCGTGAAAACCTTGTTGAATAAATTATTTTATGACCATAATGCTTAGATTCACATTACATACAGTAATTTTGTGAGAATATCTACTTTAACCTGCTGGACGTCACAGAGGCACACACGGAGGACGAGGTGAAGAAGTGAGAAGAGGCTGAGAGTCAAATGCAGCCGGTCCAGAGATTTATTTTAATGAGACAAAGTGTGCTTAACACACGTTCATACACAAACTTTAATTTGATTTTCATGTTGCGTAAAAGTTTTTATTCCAAGGTTTCCACTGCAACTTCCTTCCTTCCATTTCCATTACTGTGTTTGTAACACTAATTTAGCACTAAATTAAAATTTAATGTGAGAAGAAAATAATTTCATTAACAGAATTTTGCTCACATCCAACACAAACATTGACTTTACCGTGTGACAGATCTGCAGATAGATTTTAAACTGACCTTCAGAAAAATGAACAAACTTTCTGCTATCAGCGTGAGTCTGGCCCAATCAGCAGAAAACAACACCAGCCTCTGTTCCTGCAGGAGACAGGACAGCACCTGCAGGGACAACCACAGGGACAGGGACAGAAAAAGGAAGAGACGTGACAGGAAATCTGAGCCTCTTCTCAGAATAAAACCTCCCAACGTGTGTGAGATACCTGCAGCAGCTGCTGAGGCCTGAAGCAAAGAAAGGGCAGGTGGAGGTCTAAATCTATAAGTGGGTGGTCTTTGTCCTCTCTGGAGGGTAATCTGACTGTCAGGGGCTGCAACATAAATGTCTGGAAAACGGCACAATGGGATTGCTTGAGTTAGAGTGGAAAGATCTGCTGAATTCTGTTAGCATCAGAGCAAAATGATGGTTTGGTCACTACACACCAAATGTAGCTGCCCAGGTGGTGGAATTGGCACAAGCGACAGTTTGGTTGCAAATTCTTTCACTTTTTCCTCCGTGTCTGATAATCGACAAGTCCTCAGCTGGGTTAAAAGGCTCAAATAAAAACAAAACATGAGACAGAACAAAAGAGATGAGGAATAATCATGTTCATTTTGACAACTAGCAGTGGTGGGCACAGTTCCATAAAGCAATAATAGGGAAACTAATTTCCAGATTAGTGCTTTAGGGCTTTTGCTAATCCTAAAATTTGTTAGTGGATTAGCACTTGCTAAATTTAGAGGCACTAACGGAGGTCTTTAAATGTTATTGATCAACATTAATGTTAACAGCTGAGAGTGAAAACTGTCACACATTTTGTTCATGTGTGTCATTTATCCACCAGGTGACAATATATTAACTCAAATATAGCTGTGGAATATCAATGATAAGTCTTAAGAGAGCAACATGCATCCAGCTGCTCTTATTTTATCTTTTATTTTATCTATCTTTATAGTGTCGGCAGGATTAGGGACTGCAGGTGGAAATTAGCACCTATAGCTATAACCTCCTGATACAGTGCATCTTTCATTCTATGAATAAAGTACTGTATATTGTCCCTGTTTTAAATAAATAAATCTATAAAATCTATATACATGGCAACATGTGACTCATGTTGTCTGTTGAATAATGTTCATGGGTTGATTGGGTTATTTTAGTGCTTTAAAATGAGCTTTTGTTAAATTTTCCGTGCATTAGTGCGTTACAATTAAGGGACCTAAATATTTGAGTTAGTGCTTTAGGGCTAGTGGAACAAATTTTTAGATTAGTGCTGCCCACCACTGACAACTAGATTTACACAATGATCAATTGCCACTCAAAATTATTTTCAATAACTGTAGAATAACTTAGCAATGTTGCAGGGACATATTAGCAAATTCATTTTAGAAAAAACACAGTTTGTGCAAACAAATCCTCTGCAGTTATGTAATCTCAATTTGCCAACTTATAATCATTTCTTACCACGACAGGCAGTCTTTGAGAGCAGTGAAGTAAGGATACTTGGATATGACACAGAAGCTGTACGCTGAGAAAAGTTTAGGGAATGTTGAAGATCCAGCTCTGATCTGATTACAAGACTTTACTTCCTGAAAGAAAAAACAGAACAATCTAACAGTGAACTGATTTTTATATACCTTGTTACATTCTGGTTTGAAGCCAGTTATTTTATCCAATAAAAACAAAAATTAGAACAGAAAAAAAACATTAGATTCATTTTTTTCTAAATATCTTCCACCTGGATAAAGGATTGCATTAAAGATTTTAGAGTTGTGATTATTAAACTTTATATTAAAGTGCATAAAATATTACACAAAGTACCAGAACGGGACGATAATACTGCATTACTACTCCATGAGTTTTGTTGCCAAAGACGTCAGTAAAAACCAGGAAGTGGAACTGTTCAGTCTTCTGCTCACTGGTCACTTCCAGACCACCTGGTGTTAGAACAAAAAACACAAGTTTTCAGGTCATTATTAACAATTTTTATAAAATCAAGACTGCAGGGAGAAAAAAAGTGGGTCATTTACTTTAAAGTGTCTGTGACATGCCTATCCTTCAAATACAAAAAGTCAAAGAAAACATCTTTATTCTTAAGAAAATTGGTAAAATACACGATTCTAAACATTTTGTCTCATAACTGGCCTATTTTCTTTTTTTGTTGGAAGCATTGAATACTTCATCCAACAATTATAGAAAAAATTCAAAAGTGCTAAATATTTGAAAGCAATTATTGACTTTAAAGGCAGAAGTTAAAACAGGTACAGGATGAAGTGGAGTTAAAAATAAAAATAAAAAAATCAACATGTGTTCTTCATCCTTCAAATATTACAACACAAAAGCAAGTTTTTAAAAAAAACATGTTTGGGAAGTTTTGCCTTTTCAAATGAATACATTTATTCAGTAAAACAGAAATGATTTGCTGTTACAGTGACAGATACATGTATGTACATAAAGACACACTGGTGTCTGTACTGAAACATGTTACCTGGAAAGCAGAGCTGGGGCAAGACAACCAGGTCAATGTCTTTTGGTACAGAGACATCTGCACTTCCCTCTGATGCATCTTCACCTGCAAAAAGAGACCCTGGGTAAAATAAGATTTAAAAAATCTAAAGACAACTCGTAGTATTCAGTACTTTAGTTTTTTTTATGCACTAGTGTATTTATATGACTTGTTGCTGCACCTGAAGATGGTTGCTCCCTCTTTTTCTTGAGAAAGGAGCGCCTCTTAATCCCACCTAACTTCAGAGCTTCACGCTCAGATATTCTGCTAACAAAGGGAGGCGCCAGGACATGCAGAACCTCCGGCTCCACCTGGGCACACTCTAGACTTCCAGTGCTGTGAACAACCTGAGCGGGAGATGGGTATAATGAGACAAAAAAAGAAAAACATAATTTTTGCAGTTTGCAACACATCCGTGTTTAATCAAACAGAAAACAGAGACCTGGCAAACGTCCTGAAGTTTTTCACTGGACGCTCCGACCACCACGCAGGCTTCCAGCAGAGCAGGTGGCAAACAGTCCATCATCGTCTGAGGGACGTCCAGGATGATGTCACACACTGGGCTGTCTCTGGTGTGCTAGCAGCAAGTAGAGTCTAATCCAGGGGTCTGCAACCTGCGGATCTGGGGCCACATGTGGCTCCTTGGCCCCTCTGCAGTGGCTCTTTGAAAATGTGACCAAATATAACAAAATAATTTTTTTGTTTTGTTTTTTTTTATACCCACAACAGAAATCAATTTGTATGCAAATATGTGATCAATACTACTAATACAAAAAGTAAAATGTTAGCTAATGCTAGCCTGTTGTTTATTTCAATATTCCAATTTCTTTCTATGATCTTTCTCCATCAGAATTAACTTTAAATAATTTGTAGACAACATAATAATAAGAATTAGAAAAGAAAATGCCTGAATAATTCAGTTGTATTAGTTTTTATGAAATTCAGTATAAACTTTATACGATATGTTTGTTTCAATGAATATGGTCTTTTTTATTTGTCCTGAAGTGTATAATAAAAAAATATATATAATAATAAAAACATTTTTTTTTTGTTTTATAAAAGTACCGTAAAGGTTCCTGAAAAAGGCCTCGAAAAGGCCCACGGACCACCACTTGCCAATCACAGTTGTAGCTTGTTTTGCAGCTCCAGGCAAATTTTATTAGTGAGACAAGGAGCACAAATGGCACTTTTGATCGGAAAGGTTGCAGACCTCTGGTCTAATCAAATCAACACAAGGAGATACACAAAAAATACAGTTTGCATTTTTTTTAGTGATTTTCAAAGCAATAAACTAGAAACTAATCATTAAAGTAATTATTCTTCACACATCTTTCTGTGTGGAAAAAAAATATATATATATACTTTTGTAACATTAACGTTAAATACCCAGAACCTATAAGAAGGAATTTTGCTCAGTATAAAACAGATTAGGGTGAAAGACTTGAGCATAAGGAACATGAAACTACATATATGTGTTTAGAATAAGCTGTCAGTCAGATTTTTTGAATTATTAAAGGAAAGGGGGGAAATGACATCTGCTCTACAAAGTCTATTACGAATACACCTAAAATCCGAGGTTTGCAATTGAGTCTCAAATGTAGAAATCCCATTTTTAAGAGGTTTTCTTGCTAATAAGGTAAGTTACACAATGATCTGGTGTTTTTTCAAAATATTCTTAATTTTTTTTAAATGACTTTTGTTTGTTTTCTAACTCTGATTTTCTTTCAATTTCTTCATTTTTCTCCAACAGTTTTGAGTTGTTGATAAACCTGAATCCTGTGCAGAGTAGGAATGTTTCAGTTGAACTCTCACCTAAAATCTAAAATCATTACATTTTGTACATCTTATAGAAACAGAACTTACTATAAGAAGGTCCAGCATTATCTAATATTGCATTATGTTAGAGTCAGAAATAGTAATTTGTAAGTTTTGTGAGCATAAATGTTTACGCTTAGTTGGACATTTTGGCAAAAACACATTTGTTGTTGTATCACGTGACTCTGAATCACACGGCTGCACACAGGTGAGGTGATGTATCTCGTCGGCAGAATTTTATATTATAAAGGCGACACTCCCGGAAATTAGCAGGTGGAGTTTGGTTTAAAGTTTGTTACGAACGCATGTCGTGTTACTAACCTTCTCACAGACTTCTACACGGCTCCTTCTTTCTTTTTCTGTCCATTCATGACGAGAGTTTGAGCGCTACACGCACCACTTCAAGCTCGTGGCAACAAACTCCTCCTGTGTCGTCGATGAGTATGGCAAGTCGTTTGATCACTTATGTAGGTCGTTCGTTATTTGCTGCTGGAAAAGTTATGTTTGAGAATTGTAAAGGTAAATTTGTTGGAAAAATATTATATATAATACGTGTGTGTTAAATTAAATTGTTGTCCGGGAAGGACTATTTATTTATTTATTTATTTATTTATTTATTTATTTATTTATTTATTTGAGGCATACATAATAAGATTTTTTTATTCTTTTTCCTTTTCTTTCACTGAATTTAAATCACCATTAAATGTGCACACTAGTTTACGATGGCCTCTAAATCCAAAATGCTCACTAGTCAGTCAAGTTCCAAGACTTGGTTAAAAAATGTTCACTAGTTGAAAGAAAATTATTGGAGGGCTTGAATAACTAGGACAGAGAAAGCATAAAATAGGGGAATGGCTTCCATTTCAAGGATAGCAAATAAATGCTCAAATGGCTTGCCATATTTCTCCCACTTCATCACTTTCTGTTTCTCTGCAGGCCAGTTCTAACGTGATCCTTGTTTTTTTCAGTGTTGTATACTATAAAGTACCTGAAAGTGATACTTGAGTAAAAGTACAAGTATCTTATCATAAAACTACTTTGGTAAAAGTTAAATTGTCCTCTAAGATTATTACTTGAGTAAAATTCTTAAAGTATCTGATTTATTTTGTACTTAAGTATCAAAAGTAAATTGCTGACATAAAATGTACTTAAGTAAATAAAGTGTTTAGTAAAAATGAATGGTTAGGTGACCTCTTCAAAAAATATTTGTTCTAAAGGTGTGCAGCTTTGATGGATTGTGTACAAACTTGCTACAGTATGGTATATATTTATACTTCTCATCCAACCACAGTTAAATTCAATCTTGGATGCATAATCTTTCAGGATAGTATTTAATATAACACTAACAAGCCAAAATGAAATAGGAGAAACGACTTTCTACCAGTGTTGTATAAAGTACCTCAAAGGGATACTTGAGTAAAAGTTCAAGTATCTTACTATAAATTTACTTTGATAAAAGTTAAAGTCTCCTCTAAGAATATTACTTGAGTAAAAGTCTTAAAGTATATAATATATTTCTTACTTAAGTATCAAAAGTAAACCACTCCGCCACAGCCGCCCTGTATATACATGTGTATATGTA
>JAUBOC010000050.1:6188249-6199858 GCA_032275365.1 Anablepsoides cearensis | reverse complement strand
TCTCTAAGGGAGAGCCCAGACACCCTGCGAAGGAAACTCATTTCAGCTGCTTGTATCCGCGATCTCGTTCTTTCAGTCACTACCCAAAGCTCGTGACCATAGATGAGGGTAGGAACGTAAACCGAGAGCTTCACCTTCTGGCTCAGCTCTCTTCACCACAACAGACCGGTACAACACCTGCATCACTGCAGACGCAGCACCGATCCACCTGTCGATCTCCCGCTCCATTCTTCCCTCATTCATGAACAAGACCCCTCGAGATACTTAAACTCCTCTACTTGGGGCAGGACCTCCTCCCCGACCCGGAGAAGGCACCCTACCCTTTTCCACCTCAAGACCATGGTCCCAGATTTGGAGGCACTGATCCTCATCCCGGCTGCTTCACACTCGGCTTTGAACCGCTCCAGTGAGAGCTGGAGATCAGGATCTGATGAAGCCAATAAGACCACATCATCTGCAAAAAGCAGAGATGCAATCTTAAGGTCCCCAAAACGGATCCCCTCAATACCTTGGCTGCCATTTCTCCTCACTTTTTCCAAATAAATAGTTTGTAACTATTTGCTTTATTCTTATATTATTTTGATAAAGAGATTAAGGATTAAACACATCGTTGGAAGAGATGGAAAGTAAAGAGGGGCTCTTAGCTTGGCTTGGAAGTAAGAAAGAGGGTATTTAAGGAAAAACAAGGTTGGGAACCACTGTGGTAAATGAAACTAGAATTTATTTGCATTTCAAATATTTAATCAAAGTGGTCAGTGGTCAGTGGTAGACAGAAGGATCTCAAAAAAAATAACTCATTTGTTAGAAATAAAAATGCTGACAGGGCAAACTCCAGCTGAAAAACTTAGGAACAGAAACACAGAGTGAGGAGAGCATGGAATTTAAAAATGCTCCAATGAGGAAGTCACAGACAATGTAGGAATATATGGAGCGGGACTGATGAAAACAAATAAAAAAGATAACATCTGGCATAAATACAACTGGGAACAGGTGAGAGTGAGCCTGTTCAAGAGGAAAATCTATGAGGGAAACTGAAAAACACTGGAACTTAGGTAAGTAAATGAAACACACAAATCACAAAAATTAATAAAGAAACATAAAAGATTACAAATAAATAATGATAATAAACTTAGTTTTTTATACATTATCCTTTCTAAATGAAAACATGCTATTATGATAAAAGTGTGTTTTGAGACAAACAGACATATGAGTCACTCACTCACCTGTCTGATGTGGAAAGGTGTGAAGCAGACAGTGAAGATGATCAGTACAGTGGTTAGCAGCTGGACAGCTCTCCTCCTCCTCTTCCTAAAGAAATCCATTTAAACTCACCAATAAGGCCTCATGTCATACATTGATTTTAATGCTTCGGAAAAGATGAAAAACAATTTTTGGGTATAAAAAGCTTGCATTATTTATATATTTTTAAAACGTTCTCATACCTGCTCTGCTGCATGAGGCGGTGGTCTGTGAGGGCCCACATGATCCGCAGCGTGAAGGCCACGATGATGACGAGGGGCAAAAAGAACTCGGTGATGGTGAGGAAGAGGAGCTTGGAGAGGCAGCAGCCTGTGTGCTGGAAGGCAGTGGACAGAAGGGAGTAGGTGACCACGATGGCAAACAGCCAGACGGAGAGGCACACACACTTGGCTACGCCAGAGTTCCTCCAACGGCGGGAAGCTTCAACCTGAAAAAAATAACAAAAAAAAAAAAAAAAACAAAGCCAGTAAAGAAACATTGGATTCTTTTTTTTTTTAGTCAAACAGTATAAAAGTTTCAAGTTCACATCATTTCAAGTGAGGTTTAAGAATATCTGGCTCCAACATGTAAGGCTGGATTGACAAGTCTACTGAAATAAAATGTGGTGTGTTCGTTTACCTTAATTGTATTCAGATAGAAATTACACCAATTTTTGAATGTTTGAATGTGAAATGAGTTATACAACCACATCAGCGCTGGGCTGGAATGCAAGTTTAAAGTGCCTGTGACATGCATAACCTTCAAATGCAAGAAGTAAAAGAAAACATCTTTATATTTAAGAAACATAATTTTACTTGTTTTGTCACTTAACTGGCTTATTTTCTTTTGAACTTGGCTCAGCAAAAATGAAACAGGAAGTGACATCAAAGGGGAATTCTTCAAGAAAGAAAACTCTGGTCTTTCTTTATTGAATCAGTATTATTTGAACTTTGACTCTTCTTCATCTCTCTGACAGTGACTCAAAACCATCTACAGAAACATCAGATTCTTCTCTACAGTTTGTGTTTATTAGTTATTGTAGCAAATCTCTCTTTACATGCTGATATTCCCCTTTGACATCACTTCCTGTTGCTTCACATGCAACTATCTCAACAACTGTTCATCTCAGCAGAGTGAAATTTTTTTTGCAATATATTATTAACGTTATCTTTCCTAAAATGTGTTCATTTTTATTACAAAAAATGATGTCACAGGTACTTTAATTCTTGTCTGCGTGCATTCAGCAAAGAATCCAGGAAGTATTGTTACTTATAACAACTTCTTCAGGATCTGACCCCACCTAGTAAGTTTGACATCACTGGGGGGGGACACTTTCCTGCTCCGGGTTCATTTCCTCTCAACATAAATCCTTTCCAATAGTGTTTCTTTTACATTCAGTGTTAAATATGTGTTCAGGCATGTAGCTACTTCTATCCTTCTTGCTCTGGGTGACCAGATCGTCCAGCCATCCAGACCAGTCTGCACATAAAACCATCAATTTAATCACAGAAATAATCACACAATAGTTTATAACACAATATCACGTTTCACTTAAGAAGAAAACTACAGAATGTGCAGAGCTTTTAGAAATCAGTAAGTAAACAAACCCCAATACATTTCTTCAGTTCTGTTGTTGACATCTTTTAATGCATTTGTAAATAAAAAGTTTCTGTGCTGCTATATAGTCATAAACCCCTTTATCAAACTAGAATAGACCGCTCTAGAAGCTGGAGGGAGGTGGGGTGTGAAGGGCCTTGTTTGCATAGAGACAGCCTCAAAATGAGTTGATCTAAGCTACATCTCAAAGGGGTGAAATAGGGCCTTGTGGAGTTACAATAAGGACTCAGACCAATGCCTTGCAGTTCCACTATATAGAATGATTTAAATGCAAAAAAATTATTTTAAATTATGATATGTTCCCTTAAAATGTTCCTAGCCCTCCTCAGATCTAAACCTCACCTGCACAATGGCGAGGTACCGGTCCACACATATGCAGGTTAGAAACAGGATGCTGCAGTACATGTTGACGAAGTAACTGAAGATGTGCATGTAGGAGCATGTGAGGCAGGAGCCGCCGCTGTAGTACAGCAGGATGCGAGTGGGCAGAGAGAGGTTCACCAGCAGGTCGGACACGGCCAGGTTAATGGTGTAGATCACCGAGGTGCTTTTTTGTTTGGTGCGGAAACAGAAAACGTAAAGAGCAACCGTGTTCAGAACCAAGCCCACCTGGAAAACAAGAGGGAGATGATGCACGAAAAACGGAGAAGCAAATCTAACAAATACTGCTGATGTGAGTTGTGAGGAACAAAAACAGTGCTGTTACCAAGAAAATGAAAGAGTTTATGATAATCAGCGTGACCCAGAGACCGTAGAAGTCATTGTAGAGTCCTTCATCTAAGTGTGCCAGTCTTTGAAGATATGCTTCCATCCCACTGTTGTTAGTTTGACTGCCTGTCACTGACAGGAGGGGCGGTGAAGTATTGATGAAAAGCCAGGACTCAGTACTGCTGTAGTTGATCATAATGGCTGTGTGAGAATCCGCAGTGATGAAGAGGAAGCAGTGTTGAAGCAGGAACTGAAAAATACAAACAGAAAATGTGCATTTATCCAATTCTTCATCCTGCAATTAATGGCTATAGCCTGCATTTTTACTTAAAGGAGACATGCTTTTAAATCTTTTTTTTTCACATTTAAATCCTTCAGTTGGGGTTTATATAAAGTGGAACTGCAACACATTGACTTCCTCCTATCGTAACTCCACAAGCCCCTCTTTCACCCCATTTCTGAGGTGTGTCTCAGATCAACTTGTTTTAATGGTGTCCCTTGAGGCGCTGCCACAGCCCCGCCCCCCTCCAGCTTCCAGAGCTCTCCATTCTAGTTTGATAGAGGGGTTTACCACTATAGCCCCACAGAAACATTTAATCTAGAAATGAATTAAAATAAAGTGGTAAATGTTTGTTTTTATTGAGGAAGCAACAGCTAACGTTTCGGCTGTTTGCCTCCTTCAGAACTGCTGAAACATTAGCTGTTGTTTCTTCAAACACTCACCACTGCTCCTGGTTTTGGAAGCTTTTGCTTCTATTTTGCTTTGCCACATAACTAAAGATTAAATATTTTTTATACTTTGACATTAGTAATTTATTTTACACATACTCTGGTATTAATTTATGCAACAAATAAAAATCTGATAGAACCAGCTCTATTTAGCTTGCTGATTCCAAAGAACCAGTTCGCTAAAAACAACTGGATATCCCATCACCACAATTTTAGTACATATCTGGCTCTGATATCTACGTTATGGATCTTTTCAAGCAAACCAAGTATTTGTTTCTCTCCCTTGATATCCACTCCCTCTGTTGACCTCACACTGGCTGTTGTTGTTGGCACAGCCACACTGACAAATCTCCTTTAAACCAACATTTGAGCTATTTAACCTAGCTATTTATACTCTGATCGTATGTATTTATTTCCACAGCGATGCTCTCCCATGAACTGTGGGCACACTTCATTCTAGATCTTATTAAAAAGAGAATAATAAGGAATATTTTTTAATGTAAAAGTGGTTCAAAAGAGAGTCAAAACACACAAAAGGGTGATTTCACTTTATTCAAATAGCTCAGAATAACTTTAAATGTTATTTTTAAAGGCTGGCATGAATAAAACCTGATCTCCAAGCTGGATTGTGTGTGTTTGTTTTTCCTTTCAGGAACACGGTGCAGGATTCTCATGACTGGAACAAACAGAGTCCATTTGAGAACAATCTGTTTGTTTTGTGGCAGCAGGATATTTACGGTTTCAGGTTTTTGCATCTTGATAATTTGATTTGTTCTGCTGTAGATTTGTGATCATTCGGTGGTCAGAGATGAGGCATTCTCAACTTTTAAAGCCAGTTTTTATTGGCTGGATAACTATGACAGATTCTAAAACATCAAACCCTGTCTGCTGAAATTATTCATTGAAATATTATAAATATAAAAACTACTTGAAATTTAGAATATGTGGACACTCATCACTGCCTTTCCTTTACCATCATCCTTTTCAAATGCAGATTCATCAGATATTCTTGATCTGTTTTCCTTCAATGTAAATTTTCTGTTCCTTTTATAAACTTTTCAGTTGTGTTCTTGCATCTGTGGTTGTCATATTGTTGTTCATCAGCAGCAAGTGGAAGATGTTTCACAGCCGAGTCAACGTTGATATCTATACCGTCCTGCTCCATCTTTTACTCCATGCTCTTCTTCTGCAGTCTGCTGAGCTGCTCATCTCTGCATGTCCCTCCTTCTCTTCTTGGTGTGTGAAAAGGTGGAAGGATCCCAGAGACAACAGTTCATGATGATACCTCCTCTCCTCACAGTCAGCTTATGTGGTGGGATGCCATCATCTTAAAAAAAATGAAGAAAAATTCAACTTAAAAGAAACAGATTAAATATTTCTGATAAAAAAAATTTATGGACAGACATAAAAAAATGCCAATCAAGTGAAAATATTTTACAAATAATGAAAACAAATGAAGTATTTTTCAATAATCGGACAGTCTTGTAAAGAGGCAGAATTCAGGGGTTTGGATTGACCAGTGGTGGGCAGCACTAATCTAAACATTAGTTGCACTAACCCTGAAGCACTAACTCAAATATTAAGGTCCCCTAATTCTAAAGCACTAATGCACTGAAAAAATTAGTAAAAGCTAATCCTAAAGCACTAAAATAACCCAGTCAACCCATGAACATTCTTCAACAGACAACATGAGACAATATTCCCAGTATGCAGAATGTTGTCACTTAGTGTCCTTGGTGGGCCAAAATGGGAGTCACCTGCAGGCCGCATTTGGCCAGCGGGCCTTGAGTTTGACACGTGACCTTGAAAATAAGTGACACACATATGAACAAAATGTGTGACAGTTTTCACCCTCAACTGTGAACAATAATGTTGAGCAATAACATTTAAAGACCTCAGTTAGTCCTTCTAAATTTAGCAAGTGCTAATCCACTAATGGATTAAAAAATAGCAAAAGCCCTAAACCACTAATCAGGAAATTGGTTCCCTTTTTAGTGCTTTAGGGGAACTGTGCCCACCATTAGGATTGACTAATAGCAATGAGAGTTTTGTATCAGAAATTATTGTCATCTGATATCTTTTTGAGCAGGTTTTGTATCATAAATATATTTTATATCATATTCATCTGAGTGCTGCTTTATTATTCAGTCAACAATGTGACAAACGTCCAAGTCAAAACATCAGGTATCCACTAACTACGTGGTTCTTACCTTGATTTTAATGATGAACACTTCCTGGTTGTACACCTGTACTGCCTGTGTATATCGCCAAGTGCAAAGAAGGTTTTTAAAAAAGAAGTCCACAACAATCATATTATTCATCATAGGTTTGTTTTTCCTTCCATGGTTGGTTGAAAGTAGTCTTGACTGAAACGGCAAGAAAAATTAACAAGAATTTCCCTGTAGGAGAAGGGGTTCTCTGCAGACTCAAAGTAGGCGTTTCTAAAGAGAGGTGGTGTTCTTCAGTAACGCCACCTTTGTGCCCGTCCAATCAGGTGTGTCTGTTGAGAACCGCCCTCCTTTGGAAAGGCCTACTCCTCTGCAGACACCCCTACATGGGCTGTAGGGGGGTCACATGACTGAAATGAACCAATAGCAGTACAGCACTGTGCAGACATTGACCAATCAGCCAGACACAGAAGAACGGAGTCAAAATTCGTACTTGTAAACTGAAAATAACTTAACTTAAGCAGAGAGATATACAGTTAGTTTTTTGCTTTGTACCTGTAAACAGACTTGAAGAAAGAAATATTGTAACTTGTGTAAATACTTTTTACAAACACAAATCTTAATTTTACAAATACAAATCTATTTTACACACACATCAATATTTACATACCCAAAACTTACAAATCCTAATCTAAAAACACAAAGTCTGATTTACAAGTACAATATATATATATATGAACATAGATAACAAGTGTGCTGCTGTCACATAACAGCACAGTTGACATTTGCTGGATTAAACCTCCAGGGATTAATTTCCAATATCTGTCAGAGGGGAGATAAATGCTACAGAATATTAATGCTGATTGATTTAAAGTAACAATAAACTTAAAATACAATATGTCATATTTCACAGTTTGGTGATAATAATGCATTAAAAGTTAGTCTTTTATGAAATTAGATTCTGAAGTTATTCATCTAACTATCCAAATAATGAATCAAACATAAATTTCAAACAGCAGAGGGCAGTCAATGACTACACAGTATATACCATACTGCAGCTTTTTTATAACATGCAAAGCTATATATCACATTTACTGAGATTTTCTAGATTAGTGGTCAAATTCAAAACTGATCCATTTGTATTTTGTATTTAAAAACACATTCCAATCATTTAAAGTTAATCCTTATTCAGAGGCTGTAGCTCTCATTTTATGTTCTATCATATGTTCAGTTTCTCATGCTGACCCCTGCCCCTGGAAAGTGCAAGATGTTCAGTGTTTTGTGTTCTGTCTTCTCATAGCTCATTAACTCTACTATTTAGCCTTAAATGATAAATCAATAAATAAATCATCCCTCTGAGGAAAAAAAAACAGTTTATTTAGGATAATTAGAGTGATATGCTCAACTGAGAGTGATGCGAGTAATGTGATTCATCTGAAAAAAAAATAGTTCAACCATAAACAATTAGGAGCGATGAGGGAAATTATTAGTTTTTACTTTGTAGCAACATCCCCTGATATTAGTCAGTGAACTGGAGCTATAATTCATTATCATTAACAATGCTAACAAGTGTCATCATCAGTGCTTTGGAGAAATTATGTGTAAATTCGCTGGTGTCTTCTGTGAAGAAGTAAAAGCAGGAACAAGTAAATAATGAGTGTTTTTCAGTAAGTGAATAAAGTTGAGCTTTGGGGAGAACAACATGATCACAAAAAATGGGAAAGAAGTGCTTATTTTTAGTCAAACATCAGATCAGTATATTTGTTTTGGCATAAGCAGCTTCTTCACTGTGCTATTATTGTGATGCAGGAAAAAGAATTTCAGACAAAACAGTGACGCTGCTGATCAGAAGCATTCAGTTTGATGCAAAAAAAAAAACATAAATGGTTTGTAGAATTTGACTGGAGCCAGCATGTAAAAATAATTTATTTGAAGCACGATGGCTCAGTGGTTAGCACCGTCGCCCCACAGCAAGAAGGTCCTGGGTTCGACCCCCGGTTCGGACTTGGGGTCTTTCTGTGCGGAGTTTGCATGTTCTCCTCGTGCTTTTCTCCGGGTACTCTGGTTTCTCCCACCCCTAAAAACATGTACAATAGATTGCCTTCAGGCCCAGGCCACCCGTGAAAATGAGATCTGAGATCTCAACGAGATTTGCCTGGTTAAATAACGGTAAATAAATAAATTAATTGATTTAAAAAAAAAAAAACAGATATGTCCACTGAACTAAGTAAAGGACACATTTACCTAATGTTTACTTTTAGTAAACGTAAATTAAAATGATTTAAGTACTTTAATAAAGGAAATGTATTGCATTATTATACACCTCGGGTGCATAGTGTATAAAGGCAGAGACTTCTTGACAAACAGGTCCATGATCCAATTCTCTGACGGCATAGCTCAGAAGAAGACACAAACTCATTTCTAAAAGAATGTGTTCCCAGGAGCACAGTGGCCTCAATAATAGTTTGGCCAAGCTGCTAATTTGAGTAGCTTAGAGAAAAAAGGCCTGAGACAAGACCCTGATGGTCACTCTGAGTGCCTGCTGAGGGGGGAGGAAGTCTCGTCCCAAAGGGTCCAAGTCAATCAGGCTTTAATGAAACAGTAGATGGACAGGAAACACTTAAAGACACGCAACGTTTTCAAAGTGAATTTAAACAACTGACAGGGCAAAGAGTGGCTCATCTTCTGACTGATGGCAACGCTGCACTGAAGCACGGTGGTGGCAGCACCATGCTCACACAGTGGCTTACAGCAGCAAGGAGAAAGTACAGACGTGACAAAAGTCTGAATACAATTAAAATCAGAGGAATCTTTCATCCCTGATGATGCATTTCTTTATTTTCCACAGACGATTCTGCAGCTCAGATCTGCTCTGTGTCCCACAGGAAGGAGGATGTCAGCAGATTCATTTATCAAATCTTCCTGATTCTTCTGAACACAAAGTGGACCAACCTCTGAAGCAAATGTAAAGTTAATTTAATGTAAAACTAGAGTAGTCTACTAATGTGGATTTTAGGTGAGAAATCAGCTTGAAAATCTGGAGTGTAAGTAAATAATAAGTTTTAGGTTTACTTTAAAGTAGACATATGCTTTTAAATCCTTCTTTATCACATTTAAATCATTCAGTTTGGGTCTATATATAAATATAAAGTGGAACTGCAATGCTTTGGTCTGAATCCCTCCTTATTGTAACTCCACAAGCCCCTCTTTCACCTCTTTTCTGAGGTGTGTCTCAGATCAACTCATTTTGATGCTGTCTCTTTAAATTGAAACAAGGCTTTTTACACCCCACCCCACGAAGTGGTTTCTTCTATAGTCTTCAGCGATAGAAGAGGTTTATGACTATATAGCAGTGCAGAATCTTTTTATTTACAAATTAATTAAAACATGTCAACAAGAGAAGACTTGTCCATCCAGCCCATGTTGGAGCCATAGTTTGACCCAGAGCCAAATAAAAAATAAGATAATGAAATTGTAGCTGGTAAGTCCAGACCTAATTTGATGGTTCCACAGCAAATAATTTGACGTAATAATTTAGAAAATGTTGTAGAAAACAGAGAAAACTGAACATGTTGAAAAATATGACCCAAACAGAATATAAGGACATATGCAACACCGAGAGAGACTAAATTAACAGTTTCTGCAGACTCCAAATACACAATAAAATGTATATAATGGATTTTGCATGATATGTCTCCTTTAAGAGATTAAAGGGATATTTCAGATCATTAAATGTGTAAAAAAATATAAACAATAATCATCCTACCAGTTAGATATAGTTTTTTGAACAACTCGATTTGGGGATTTTTTTGTGACAGAAATGGCTAACAACTAATCAAATAAAAGTAAAAAAAAAGAAAACTTTGAACAAACTGTAATGAATAGTCATAGATTTATTTTAAGACAGCAATTAAGTTTTATCTCAGTGCTGCTGACAAGACATTGGTTTGTTAATCCAGACATAAATTATTTCTCTCCAGAAACTGAAGTTGTTTAAAGAGTTATCTACAACAGGTAAGATATTGCTTGTTCATAACCTTTCCACAGAACCCCACTTAATAAAATGTGAACTATTACTTTTTAAAATTTCAATTTACAGATAATTCTAATTTGGTCTTAGGCCTAACTAGTTTTCAGTTTTAATGATTTTTGTGCTTTCTTTTTAAATTACTTTCTATAAGAAATATACTGATACTGTTTTGGGGTTTTCTCAAACTTATAAATTCAAGTCTCGTTTTTTATCCTTCAGCTGCTCTTTTTCCAACATCCTAGAGGCTGGTGATGCAACTTGCGTAAAGTGGTACTGAGAGGAGAACAAGAGGCCTGGAGGCAAAATAACACAGTCTAAATATATTTTAGCAGCAGTGTGGGAGTCCTCCTCGTGTCTGTGTTTTGACTGAAAGACAGAAAAAACTGTGGAATAGCATTATATAAATCTAACATTAATCTCAGACTGGTGAACTGTAGTTTCACATGACGTCTTAAACTAATCTCAGCACTGTTACAAAATATGCTGCTGTGGTTATTTGTTGTCATTAAATTTATGTTTGAATGATCTGAATAGTTGACATTTTGGAAGAAACATTATATTTAGATAATGTTAACTTACCTGCAGATGAAAAGAAGACAGGAGAAATCTGGTCCTTTAAAATTGTCCAAAATTCCTTTATCAGCGTCCAAAAGTGCTTCACCTTTAATCCTGGCTGAACATTTACCTACTCATACGCCTTGTTGTTGCCTTTAAGAAATAATTTCATTTCCACTGTCAGAGTCAGTCACATCTCTCCTCTCAGGTTTTATCCAGTTCATGCTGGGAGGTCGTCCAAATGCAAAATATTTCCCTTTAAGTTTGACAAGAGTCATGTCACATCCTCAGATGTTGCTCTTTCCAGCTGTTGCTTTAATTGCATCAACTTATTTGTTTCTCCTTGTGTTCCTCCTCGTTTTCAGCATCTTTAGTCTCTCTCCTCCCTCAGTGTTCCTGCCTTCCCACTTTTCTCCCTCAAAACTCTGAAGCAGCCCTCTGTTCAGTCCTCAGACAGGAAGTCTCTGTGTTTACATTCTGTGAGGGCACACACACACACACACACACACACAAACACACACACACACACACACACACACACACACACACACACACACACACAC
>JAUBOC010000050.1:6177262-6188048 GCA_032275365.1 Anablepsoides cearensis | reverse complement strand
GTTTCTGTACCAAATATTAAGTTTCTTTTTTCTGGTGTATCAAATACTTATTTCACACAATAAAATGGAAATTAATTCTTTAAAAATCATACATTGTATTTTTCTGGATTTTTGTTTTAGATTCCATCAATCACAGTTGAAGAGTACCTATGATAAAAATTACAGTTTTCTACAAGCCTTGCAAGTGGGAAAACCTGAAAAATCAACAGTGTATCAAATACTTGTTCTCCCCACTGTATGTGTAATTTATCATCTCTATATTAAGAGTAAAATAATTTTCCAGTTTTCCTGCTTGAACTGAGACACAGAAACACAAATACATGTTGTGTTTGTGCTCCTTTATCTAATTATACAAGCAGATACACACTGTTCTTATCTTGGAACTGGTTTTGTTCCCGTCCCTGGCTTACTGCTCCTCCTCCATAACTAGTTTGATCCATAGATCTTCTCCTGACGTCTGTTATTCCAGATTTTTCCATGAATTGCCAACATATCGTGACTTATGATAATCCTGCAGACAGGAAACAGGGAGACACAGATGACTGATTTTGGAACTTTCTAAGACCGCTGTATTCATCTACTGTACTCACAAACCCTTAAATATGTCAAAAAGGTTTGTTAGTTTTTGCTTGTCGAAATATTTAGTTCCACACAATATTAGTGTTGAACACAGGGCTAAACAGGTTGAGGTGGCAGCTAAGGGTCCTCTCCAATACATACGTAATCAAGTTTTTTGTCACACTGCTGCTGTCCCCTAATATTGTAACTAAAATAATTGTGAGGATTTCGGCCTGCCCTGAAGCAAAAGCTGACATTTCAATGTTGTTGACAAGTTTCTTAAGTTTTCTGGGCATTTTGAAAAGAGATGTTTGTTATAACCATTGCATTTATGCATATACACTGTAGAATGGGGAAAAATATAATAGTTTTTAAAAAATGGCGTTCTGATGCATCCCAGTAGTTCATGTTGAAAACTTAAAAAAAAGGCAAATCAGGTCCTCTGGATAAGTTCTTCTTTGTTTAAACTTTTTTCCACTTCAGAGAGATTAAGATGTTCTCATCTTTGATAGAGAGGAACATTGGTTTGACAGAGGTGTACAGGAAGCCATTTTTGTGAAGTGAAACTGTCCATCATTAAACAGGGGTGGAGTCCTCCAGGTTCAATTATCCCCCTCTTACAATGCTGTCATTGCGAGTATGACTCAGCCCTCTGTGAACAAAAAGTGACGACCAGGGTGCTAACGATCGGTTGTTAGGCTGATGGTCCTCTTTTGCGTGCAAACAACCAGTGATTGTCACAGGTAAACTTGTTGATCCACTATGTGAAGGTACTGCTTATAAGGCTGAGTTTACCTGTAACTCCCAATTAAATTCAGTTTCTCTAAAATTCAAAGCGCTATCTACAACAGGTAAGATATTAATTATTCATACCCTTTCCATAAAAACTTATTTTGAAGGAATCCTCACTAATGGTTAAAGACCTTTATTAGTTTTTTCACACCAACTGGTGTTGAGCCCCTAGAGAACTTTGTGTAAACAGCTGATCAAATCACTTAAAAAAACCTCCAAAGTGAAACAAATGGGGGGAAAAACACATTAAGTTATTTTCTGCGCTGTAGAACTCTGTGCATCTTCAAAACCATAGCTTCTGTAACATCTGCGCTCCGATCCCTAGACGTTTGACAGAACGTCACGCTCACACACATCTTCATGAAACCTCCTGATTTGCCTCAGACTCACTGTTTAATTCTCTGTCAACCTGACAAAGTGCAGGTTCACAGCTCTGTCCTCACACCTCTTGATGACAAATCCAACAGCTCATGTTCTCTCTCTCACGCACACACTCACAAAATGTGACACGGGCTTTTCACCCTAGAATAAAAATACACAGAAGTCAAAGTGGTAAAATCACGTCTGTCACCGTTTATATTCAGCCCTATTAGACGCCTAATTATAAGAAATATTAGAGCCACATGACATCAGGAACTGAACAGTTACTCAGAAGTGGACATCTGCGACTAAATACTAGTTTAGTTGTGGATTTCCAAAAGGACAGCGAGGAAACTTGATAAATGTTATTTACATTATATGTTTAGAGTTTCTGCTTTTAGCCTAACGTTTTCTCTCAACACTCCTAGAAACAGACAGAGGAAGATATTTGTCATCAAATGAGATGGCATTTTTGGGTCAGTTTTTTGCATACCTGAGCTGAAGAGGTTGTATCTGAATAAAATGGACGTGACTGTTTTAACTGGAGTACAAGGTGAGATCACAAAGCCTGGAGGTGGGGATGAATGATGAGTTCAGGCGGTCAGGGTTTTAATAAAAACAAGCTAAATGCAGGAGCTGAACTGTTTTTAAAGATTTCTGTTTATCTTTAGACGTGAACCAAAAAGACATCTTACAGCACTCTGTTAAAGCAGAGCAGTTCAATGGATTTTAAATAGATGGAACTCAGTTCAGGCTTCACTTCCTGTTTTAACACCTTTAGATTTTTAAAGCAAATGATGGGGTTTGTTTGATCCATTCAAAATGTTCAGTTTAAGAGTGAAAATTGCATTTCTTATTTTGAGCACGTTTAGTTGATGCTTTGTTTTTATCAGATAATGAAGCAAGTTTCTCAATGTTGTTCAAATTATCCCTTTGTTTTTAGCTTTATTATAGTTACTTTTTGCTTAAAGTTGTTTATTTTAATCCAAGATGTTATCTGTAGTGTACTTTTCAAAGCTATAATGTATTATTGCAGCATATTTGGTTTGGCCCCACCTATACCATGTTTATTTTTATGATCTGCTTATGTTGTTCTTTAAACAAAACTGCTGAAACATTCATGCAGAACATATCAAAAACAAAGGAAAGGTACTTTAACTTGGTTTCACCAAGACTATTGTAGGTCGTTGTTTTTCCTCTTTTTTTCATAATGTTTACAGTTTCATCAGTTCTTAACAATTTCAGGAAATGGGTTTCTAAGGCATAAAATCTTAATAAGAATGCAAAAATTAACTAACTATGTTCTCGAAAACATCTATTTTTACTCACAAAGGCCTCCAAAACAAAGCACAAAAAAATCTCTTAAAATAGCTGTATTTAAAAACACATTTTCCGCAATAAAAACGTTTTTGTGGGAACAGGAAGAGCAAAGTGTGGGCGGAGCCTAAAAGTTTCAGACTTCTAATCCTGATGAACACATAAATGCACAACATAAACACTAAAGTCTTATTTAAATGAAAAAAATCGCTTACATCAGTTTTCTTTTCAATTCTAGTTTTCACATATTTATTTATGACTCAATCATATTGAGACACATGATCAAACGTGAATATGTGGCAGAACTTCATTAAGCAGCAAAAATTATATTTATATATAAAAATATATCGTACACATACAGTATAAAGAGTTACTTTTCCTTATCAACACCAGCTGAGCTTAATCTCTGCGATTATTCAACAACTTTTGGTATCAAAGACATATAAAGATTTACAGTAATGCTGACTTTAGAAACTGATGAAAAGTTATATCAGATTACCCTTTACATTCATTCCTCCTATTCCAAAAGTAGAACTTAATATATACTGTAAGAGTTAAGTACATCCTGTTATTTCTTACATGAAAATATATAAAAAGTTGACAGACATGTCAGCCCAGGCTGACAATAAGACAGAAGAGATCCAATCACCTGAGAGTAAAGCTGCATTTACTGTAGTTTCCTTTGTTCTACCATCCTAAAGTGTCAGCAGTAGTTTAAGATTATTATCCTGCCACTAATTATTTTCTCCTCTGAAGTATTCTTCGTTTTCCTAGAAGGAAAACACGAACAGTAATGTGTTTAATGTAAACATGCTGGAATCTCAGCAGAGCTGATTTGATCAGCTCATCCTACAGGACAGTATCAGCCCTGCCCTGTACATTAGTGCTATGTGTTTATGAAAGTTCCTTGTTTAGAAATTTTGAAAAAAAAAAAAAAAGTTCATTGAATGGATTTGTGTGCTGCTTTATTCAGTCTCGAGCCTGTAGTTCATCACGTAGTAGTCGTGGACGTACATCAAGATGGCGAAAGGCTGACCGATGATGAGGGACATCCACACCGCAGCATTGCCGTAGTTACCCCGCAGAAAGCGGCCAACAAACCAGGCTAACGGAAGCTGAGGATTCAGAAAAACAAAGTTGGGTTTAAATGATTATTTTCAGTATTTTTATGAATCAAACATCTCAAGCTATGCTGCCAAAAACATTTAATAGAGGAGACATGGGCTGAATTTTGTGAAGTTATACCTGTTGAGGTCTACCACAAGTTAAGAATAATAATGTGAAACTATGTGTGAGTCATACAAAACCCTTCAACACCGTTATGGACTGATTAGTGGTGCTTTCATTCCGCAGACACCAGCAGCCAGATAATCAGTGCCCAGAACCAGGAAATACACATTAATGTACCATCGTCTTCACGTCCTGACCCTGCCTCATGACAGTGTCTTAAAGGGGCAGGCTATTTCTACACAGAGTCAAGACGTCACACGTTCAGTTCTTTCATGTGTTGTCAGTGTTAAACCAGGCATGTATCTGACTAAAAGCATTTTGAGTCTGTGAAACCCTCATCATCAGCCCCACAACCCAGTCTGCACATAAAACCGTCAGTTCAAGCAGAAATAATCACATTATAAAAAAGATATTACTGTTCACCTAAGAAAAAACTATACTATGTGAAGTGTCTTTAAAAATCTGTGGATAAACAAACCAATACATTTCTTCAATGGTAACGGGGCATAATGCAAACATGTCACCCGTAGACCAGATCATCTCATTTCAAAAGTTTTTTTGCAGCCTACATGAGCGGTGTACGAACCTTGTACGTTGTGGCCTACCTGGATCTACGTGGTCTGCAACTGCTGAGATGTTGCTAATTGAAAACTACGCAAATAGGTAGTTGTGAGCATGAGTAAAAACAAACACTATAGCATGCTTTATTTTACTCATTATCCTCCTTTAGCCATTTTGTCCTACCACTAGACGCCCTCAGTCAAACGTAATGATGATTCTCCAAAACTATAATAAATAACAACTGATTATTAAATGAAAATTATTTTCTCAGATATTTTATTTTTTTTTACTCAAATTAAACATAAAGATAAAAATGCTGCCTTGAAAGTGAATAAGTGATTAAATAAATAAACCAGGTAATGGCAGGTACAGGAAGCAACAGTGTCCAAAATACGTCAGAAACTCAACCAAATGAGCAAACTCTGTGAGATTCCACGTTTTATACTGGAATCTATTTTGTGTTAATGCTGTGATTCCGTCTGGAATTTATGCATTGCAGAAATCATAGGGCCCTACAAATCTCAGTCCTATTTTTATGAATTTTTTTACACACCTGGGGGATTTTTCCACGTACCCCCTGTAATATGCTCGCGTACCCCTGGTTGGAAATCATTGCTTTAGAGCAGTGGTTCCCAAACTTTTCAGCTTTTGACCCACAAAGTAAAAGCAGCAGAGACCTGAGCTGTTGTCGGTTGATAAACATTGTTTTCACGTCAAATAAACAAGAGCATAGTAACATTATTTATTACATTATTTTTGTCCATTTTAAGTACACTAATCTTATTTTTTTTAACAACAAAGGCAAAAAATGTTGTCAAATTCTAGAGTAATTAATTCAGAAAATATTTTCAGAACCCCACCTTAATGTTTCAGGACCCCACTGTGGGTCCAGACCCCCACTTTGAGAACCACTGCTTTAGAGGATACTGAATTTTGTGTGCAAATTTACACTAGTATGTTAGCAGAAACATGCAAGACTTTTCTCTAATGAGACACATTCTGCAGATGATATACAGTGGTGTGAACCTGTGTGTCTTATTTGAACTTATACAACCAGCAGTTATAAACTGAGATGAAAAAAAATGATGCAATATTGTGGTATTCTGGCTAAAAACATCAGGATATTGTGCAAACTTGTAAAAAAAGAAAAAAAAAAAAACGGGTGTTTGATTTTGTCAACACTTCTTTCTACTTACATAGCACCTCCTTTTATTAAATTATTTAAATAAACGTGCTACAGATAATGTAAAGTGCACAGTTCTACAGTGATATCTGCAGTGTCTCACCTGAGCCATCATGCCTGTGAAAGCCCACAGTCTGAACATCCTGAGAGGAACGCTCACCAAATACTGACGCAGAAAAGTGACAGGAAAACAAAAACACGTCAGTCGTGTTCTGAGCCCAGACTTGATCTGAACATCTGCGCCACATCAAACATGAGCCACGGTTGAGTGTTTCCTATCTGACATACTGTATCACCAGGAGCAAAGGGAGCTGTTGTGGCTGATCAGCTTACCTCGTGGAAGAAAGCCGACAGGAAGAAAACAGCTGATTGGCTGATTATTTTACTGAATCCTCTCCTCAGCAGCGGCTTGTAAAAGTGACTGAAAGACACGGAGAGGAAGAGATGAAGAGATGAATCAAAGTATCGCTGGATGGTTGGAGAGACAGTTGATCTAAACATAAAGTATATTTCAAGTGTTGCTGTTTCTCTAAAAGCAACAAAAACCTGTTCATGCTGCTCAAAAACTAGATATAGACTGCCCAGTCTCAGCCCCAACGCTACTCTACTTAGCTTTAAAGAGTCTCTGTGGTTTTCAATATAACTAATGTGAGCGGGTCATTATAGCACAGCTGCATCAAGCTGAAGACGAGAGGACTTATTTATTATTAACCTTTATTTAACCCGTTGAGGATCGAACTCAGGGCCTGTGAGTCATCAAGTGCTAACCACTGAGCCATCGTGCTGCAACAAAGATACAAACTAGCTCATTAGGATAAGCTAACGCTAGCTTATCAGTTAAACCAATTAGCTGTCACAAGGACACAGACTAGCATAAGAGGATAAGCTAACGCTAGCTCATCATGAAGTGCTAACGACAGAGCTGATGTCACAAGGATACAAACTGACTACTCTAGAGCTGAGTGCAGCATCCCAAAATGTAGAACTGCTTTTAACAAAACTTCTTTCTTCTTTGTCGCCACAAATCATTGGAATAGTTCGCCAAAGAACAATATAACATGTTCCACTTATAAGATGTTTGCACATTTGGTGAAAAATATGGCTGTTAATTAAGCAGATTTGTACTCATAACTGATGAAAGTAATGTTTTATGAATTTGTTTGAAAGTTTGTAGTTTAGTTTTAATGAGGTCTGCGTAACTGACTTTTTAAATACTTATGTAATCATATACTAAACTGGCTTTTTATTGTGTGTTAAATCACATTTGATCACATCAACCTGTCCAGGGAATTATCATTCTTTGCTATACCATATGCTATACTAGTAGCATGCATCTCTCCTTGTAAAGGGTTAATGAAATGTTGTACATTGTCTCTGTATATATAAATAGCTTTCTTGGGTTATTGTAAATCCCACATTTAACCCTGTAAAAGCTGTAAGTTATCGTTATTCCGTATTAACATATGTATGCTGTGTGTGTTTCAAATGGAACTCTTGTGTAGTGACACCACTTATTCAGTCACAGCTGGATGAATCAATTGTCTTAAATAAATCAGTGAGGCTTGTTGGATCTGCCTCACTGCATCAAATCCATTACAGCCCGATTAAGTGGAAGTGTGGATGATTCACCGTAGACACCACTTGTGGACCGGGATGTTCCAGTTCTGCCAGAAATACGTCACCGATTCTGAATTCCTGAAAGAAAAAAAAACAAACAAAAATAAAAATAAAAGGAATGATCAATACTGAGGATTATAAAAAGCTAAAACTTCAAGGTTTACTAAAGACAGATAAAGACTGTGTTTTAAGTTGTGTTGCAAAAAGGGCTGAAAAGTCCTGGAAACTTTCCAGGATATTTTAAAGAAAAGCATAGTTAGGTTGGGAGATTTTGGTCACACAGTATTTCAAATTAGAAACATTTTGTTTTGTCATATACAAGTAATGTCATATATAGAAATAACTAGTTTGATCCAAAGTTTATAAGTATAACAAATTTTTTGACATAATTTGATGACATCACTGTTGCAACTACAAATTTTTGCAATTGTTGTTTTTTATGTCATGGTAATAATCCTTATTATATCATTTTAATGTTCTTGTCTTTGCATTCACATGAAAAAAATTGTGTATATTGCATTTTATAACAAAACTAAAACAAAAAAAACAAAGTAACTCCCTATTTTGAAAAAAACATTGAATTTTGACTTTGCACATCTGTTGACGCTGTAATAATCTTTGACAAACAGCAGCTCTAGCAGCCACGCTGAGCTGTGCAGATCCTCACAGACGTTGGTGTAAACCGTACAGTGACACACAAACTCACCACCAGTCCTTGTAAAACTGTCTGTCTCCAAAGCGCAGCAGCTCGGCTGTGAAATTCATGGACGAGTGGAAGAACGAGTAGAAAAACATCAGCCACAGCAGGTGGTTGGGAACCTGAGAAGAAAAGTAAAAAACAGTGACATCAACAAGAAGGCAGCAGTCTTAACCCCCTCAAGTTAGCATATTAGCTAGTTATTTGTTATTAGTAATTAGTTATTATCTTATTAATCTGGTAAGAATTAATCTGAATTTCTGTAAACTGAGGTTGTTCAAAGAGTTATATTCAACAGATAAGATATTAATTGTTCATAAGTTCTCCACAGAACCCCACTTTTAAAGACTGGAACAATCTAGTTCAAGCTTTGTTTTTTAACTTACAGCTAATCGTAAGAGTCTCTCTGTCATCCTGGATAGATCCATGTCCTAACAGGGAAAATAAATCCATTAAAACATAATTTTACATCGTCTTCATGAGCATCAGTGTTTTGACTTCTTACTTCTAGTGGTTTCATGGAGCTTTGAATGATGGGAATCATCCACTGAAAAAGAAAAGAAAAAAGAAAAAAACTGTTAAGAACTGATCGGATGTCTGCTGCAGTAATAAATTGTTAATTATTTTTGAAAATGCTTCTAGATCATTTCAGAGGAATACATTCAAGGAAGTTATAAAGGGGGAATTTTTATTTTTAGTAAATTCAAAATGGATGCAAATAATAAAATGCTTTTTCTTACTGTACCTGTTGGGTGAGACCAACTAAAAGCTGGAGAAAAAACATCTGAGGAGACAAAAACAAACGGCTGGTATGAGTAATGTGTTTCAGAAGACAATTGATCCGACAAACCAACGTTTTTTTTTTAACAATAAATAAAAAAGTTCACAATGGAAAAAAAGAATCATTTTACAAAGAACAACAACAACAAATTAAACAGATAAATTAAAATAACTTTTTAGCAAGGACCTCTCTCTTTTACTTTTCCTCACCATCTCAAACAGTCTCCTGAGCAGGAAACGCTTGCGGACTTTGGGCGAGCGAGGGAAGTTCAGCTCGTAGCACAGCGTTGGAGCAAAGACAAAGTAGTACATGTCTGCAGAGACAGGCAGGAGCTCAGAAAACGGGACAAAACAGCACATGAACGAACATGTCCGAAACATAAACGACTCAGTTTGCATTAAATGACAGTGAGATGTGTTGGAATACCTCTGATTGTGAGGTTGCCAGGATAACACACCTTGTGTTCATCTCCTCTAAAGTGCTGCGGTGACGGACCTGTAGTAGTGGACATTTACAGTGGAAACTCAACAGCATGAAACAACAATGAAATGAAAACTTGCATTTTAAAACACAACGTACACTGACATATAGAGCATTTTTATAGGATAATCAATATGCAGGAGATCTGAAGTGTCTAGTTTTTTATCTAAAAACTGCAGTGTGACTCATTCACCAGTGGGTGTTGCTCTAACAGCGTGAACCACTCCAGTAATTCAGGCTGAATCACTTCCATCAGTGTTACCATGCTTGCCCTTTAGGTTTAGTTCAAACATGAAGGTGATTCTGTGACTTACATGAAAGTGACCTGGAGAGCTTTTTGGCCTTGACTGTGCTCAGCTCCCTGCACCAGAGGTTCACATCTTTATAAGAGTACAGCTTGAGGAAGAGGATGGTGTAAGTCCCCAGCGTGACCACACCACCAACTGACAAGAAAAACAAGAAGTGTTTGTTAACAGGACAATAATAAGAGCGCAATATCTTCTAACCTGGCTGCTGCTTTTTATACCAGAGCTTTAGACCAGGGCTATTCAACTGGTGGCCCATGGGCCACATCTGGCCCACGAGTGACCACATTTCGGCCCTTCAATTGGGTCATACGAGTCTCTTAAGCCCAAACCCCCAGTTTTCTACTTTACTATAAATTATTTTGGTTAAACATAGACATGTTTGGTATCTACAGAAACGTCAGAATCTTGTCTAGCATCTGGTAAAGAAAAACATTTCTATGCATGCACACGCAAGACAAATAAAATTACAAGCAGTTGAAGATAAAACAATGAAGTGAAAATAAAATTGGTTTAACAATTTTGGCAAGTCAGAGATGTTAAAATAATATTAAATGAGGCATAATGTGTTGTTTTTGTTTTTGACATTATTTATTTATCACTTATTTTATTATAGGGTTCTTTATGTTGTATTCATGATTAAATGCAGCAAAATAAACAATTTCAAAAGGTAACAGATCTTTGTAATGCTTGGTTTATTTACATAATAACTTTAACTGCTGAATGTTTCAAGTAGGGGTCTCTGCAGAACATGTTGTCCTGTGGGCGGAGACGTCCCAAGTTGTAAATAGCGGAGGTCTTAGTGTGGGCGGAGACGTCCCAAGAGACGTGATTGGCGCAGATCATGTGGGCGGAGACGTCCCAAGAGACGTGATTGGTCGGATTGACGGTGGGGTTTGAGGAGG
>JAUBOC010000050.1:6166332-6177162 GCA_032275365.1 Anablepsoides cearensis | reverse complement strand
GAACGTCGTACATGTGGAGAGATGTGTAACAATATGGCTCGGTCAAAATATCCCTAAACAGCCTGTAAAAAAATATTTATTTTTAGCGATTTTTTAACAGGCTACTTAGGGATGTTTTAACTGAGCCAATTTTTACAATTAAGTAAAAAACTTAAGAAAAAAATGGAGGGGCAAACAGAAGTGACCTGTGGGCCTTGAGTTTGACACATGTGACCTAGGCCTTTCAGCAACAAACAATAATTAGAAAAGCTAGGAGAAATGAGAGGAAACAAAGATGGTAAAGAGAAAAAAAAACAATGAGACAGATCAACAAGTTGTTGTTTGAGCTTGAATAAAACAAATGATCCCGACTCAAAGTACGGGAATACATTTAGTATGCCAGTCATTATTAGTCGCTTTACTGTTCAGCTGACGGTTCTGAGTGCACATTTGTGAGACGACTCGTAAAAATCAAAGTAGAACTGATTTAAAGTGAGATCAATAAACATGTTTTTTTTTTGTTAAGTGCACCTACACACACCAGCTGAGTAATTTGCCTACAGGAGCTTTATCAATAGCCACCATATGCTCGACAGGAAGAGACAAAAAAAAAAAACCTCATACACTCTGAGAAACACACAGATAAAAACTGGCTGCGGAGCGAACAGGAGGAGGAGGTGGTGTGCACTACACCTGGCATCAAAACACAGCAGATCTTATCCATTAACCATCTGCCTCTCCCTGGCTCAGTGTGGCCTCTAAACAGCTCCGTTGTCTCCAAATCAGCAACTGTAGACAGTGATCATAGAAGCACAGTGGGGACAGAGCCCGAGAGGACGGGCGTGGCAGAGGAGGCGGGGCTTAGTAACACACACCAACCCAACAAAATCACACAAGTTAATCCATCGGTCAGGTTAACGAACCTAATCTCTGATCATTTGTCATGAGAGAGGGACAAACTCAGCAGGAAAGTGATTTTTTTTACAGCTCAGTGTTCAGAACAATAATTTTGTGTTAGAACCAGAAAGTGTCTGGAGAAGTTCTGAAAGAGATGCAAGTTATCAATTATTGAATTAATCTAAAGTTGATTGATCTTATCAATCGACTAATGATTAATTGATAAGCGGCAATTTTCCTAAAAACCTGACATTTTTTTTAACCAAGGGTCTTTCTATAACATGAAGGGCTAATTTTTTACACTAAATTAAAATAGTACAGAATTATATTTTTATAAAATAGTGCCATACTAGTAATTACTACATTATATTAAGAGTGAAAATATTGCACTGCAGTATAATCTTATCTCTATTTTGAATTTACAGGTTGTTATTTTAGGCACTGATTCCAACATTTGAGCAGGTAAAAGTTCAGGATCAGTTTGTGCTTTTTCTGATTAGAAGTTAATACCTCACAAAACAAAATTAACATTTTAAAATGCGCAATAATCCAAACTTTAAACTTTTATAACCTGTCCTATCGTTATCGTCTTTTGTTTGCCCCCAAACAATCCCACAAACCATTGTGCACCACTTCCAGTAAGCGGAGCTAAACGTTATACAGTAGATACTGCTCAAAATCCTAACATGACTTTGTAATAATTAAAGCTACAAAAAAGTCCACAGTTTGTAATAAATTGTAATAAACTGTAAGACAGGCAAATGAAATGAGTTTTTAAAAAATTGTCAAAAGCCAGAGCCAGTGGCTCTTTATAGTCATCATGGTAACCACAAAGCTGTGGCTCTCACTCCCTGACAGCAGACACACAGTCACAATGTAAAACTAAGTCAGATCTGAAAGAGACTGTATCATTTAAATTAGACATATCAGGATTTTAAATCTTTCTTTTTCACATTTAAATTCTTCAGTTGGGCTCTATATAAAGTGGAACTACGATACTTTGATCTTAATTTCTCCTTATTGTAACTCCACAGGCCCCCGTTTGACCCTTTTCAGAGGTGTGTCTCTTTCATGCCCCGCCCCCCTCCAGCTTCCAGAGCGGACCATTCCAGTTTCATAGAGGGGTTTAAGACTATATAGCGGCGCAAAAACATTTTATTTACAAATGAATTAAAAGATGTCAACAATGGAAGACTGGATTTTGCACATGTCTCTTTTAAAAAGACTCTTCACTTTCAGTTTTAGGAGAATATTTTGAGCTAAAATAGAAAAGTCTGTGGAAGCTAGGTTGTCCACCTTCTGTATTCTGAGAATTTGAGAGAAGTCCCATGGCAGTGAGAAACACTGGGAATAAGAAAACAAAAACAATTGTTTTGATGTATAATTTATGTACCAAAAGAGTCGTGGGAGTAAATTAGTAAACTAAATTATGGAAGATTTTAGACAGCTCAGTTAGTGTGACATCATCTACTGTCAGCTGAACATTCTTTCAAAAAATATTAAAACTTAAAGTGTTATTGTGTAAAAACTGTACAATATATTAAACCATCAGTTCAACTTTCTCTATCAGTTTAAACTTTGACTCATGTTTCTACTGTAAAATATAACAAAGCTATAAAGCTTCAAAGAGTGCTGGTTTGCTTATATGTTTTCACTAAATCCCTCTGATCACCATAACTTTTTCCCCTCGCCGTTTTCTGAAACTCTGGTCCACGTTGTGCATCGCTACCAAAGGTCATGGCTCACGATTACCAAATGAGCCTTGCTGTATAATCTGTGTGTAAAGCTTGTTTCTAGTAGTAACATCACTTTAGTTTGCATAACAAGCATTTTAGCCTCTCGTAAACAAAACCACTTCTAACTGAAAGCATCCTTAAGTTTGTTTGGATGATGTTCCTTATTTGCTTTAAGCAAATCTTAAAAGCTTTACTTAACATTTATAAAACACAGATGACCTAAATGACACTTTAAATGTTTTAGCTTGTTTCTGTATTAATCCCACGGAGCAGAGTGTGACTCATTAATGGACTTGTTTCAAACTGTGGAAATAATGGAATATAGGCAGCAGGATGTGAACAATTTGCTCTAAATAAATCAGATAACTCTAAGAACAGTAACAAAATGTGAAATGAGATCATTTATTAACATGTACTGTGTTTGAGTAATGTTAAGTAAGGAGTGAAGTAACTGTTTTTACACACACACACACACACACACACACACACACACACACACACACACACACACACACACACACACATACACATCAAACCATGTTAAAATCTGACATTAATTAATCCCTAAACCTCATTTTTTTTATAAATATTAAGTTTTTTTCTTGAAATGTAATTATTAGTATTTTGTAAGTCCTTTAAAAAATGAGTAAATACTCATAATGTGATTGTGTGAACAAAGTAAAGTTCCTACAGTATTACGAGCACACACACACACACCTGTCCTCTGTCGCTGCCCTTCCTGTGTGCACAGCAGCACACGGAGGGGAACAGACACACAGATGGACCGACTCCCTCACCTCATCACCTCCTAGTGAGAGAACAGACGAGAGAGGGGAAAACACAGGAGCACGCCACCCAAACAAGTGAAGAAGTAAAAAAGTAAAGGAAGTAAATACGAGTGAGACAGAAAACTCACTTTCTGTTTGCTGCATCAGGTAAAGCTGGAGATGCACTGAAGACTAAACTTCACTGAACCACAAACCAGAGCTCCAGTCAGAACATTGTGTTAATGATATGAAACCCTCCTACTGTGTAACGTCTGGGGCAGGAAAACGATGTAACCTTGATGAAGAAATTATTTACAGCTCTTCATTTCACATTCTTTCAAGCTGAACGGTCCATTACGCCCAGAATATTGTGTATTTGAGTATCATGTATCACTAAAGTGTCTTTTTTGGGTGCGCTGTGCGGTTTTTGGAAAGCAGCCACGGTTTCTGTCAGGCAGCTTGATTAAGACAGAAGAAAGAGACCCCTGGATGACCCTACGCCGAGAATCACGCCTACTTTGGCACCTCTCGTCTTCTCTCATCTGTTCTGTCCTTTTCTTTCATTTCATTTCCTTCCCTTTATTCCTCTCTTGACCTCCTCCTCTCCTCGGAGCCAGCTGGAAGCGGTCCAGTCATGACCAACTGGTCCATTACTGCTAACCGACTTCAATTATGACTCGGTGTAAAAGCTATATCCGTTACTGCGCCGTCGGACCTGTTAACCGTTTCACCGGAGAGCGACGTTAGGACTTTATTTATTGATCTCAAATAAAATGAGTGGATAATTGTTTAGCTGTGTTTCTTGGTTGGTAGTTTTCTCTTGGTTATGTTACAATTTAATAACGATGAGAAACATTTTACCTGGAGTCATGGAAGGAACCAGGAGCACCACTGCAGCAGGGAATGTTAGCATGACAGTCAGGTTAATGGAATGGACCAGAAGTCCAACAAGTTCACTAAATGAACCCTGATGAAAAAAAGAAAAAAATTTTTTGTTTTAACATTAAATAAAAAATAGACAGTTTCTCCTATTTTCAACCACCCCACCAGACAGTCTGACCAACGAGCACTAAAGATGAACATATCAAATATTTGTCTGATTGTCAACATTTGCAGAAACTGCAGTGAAGTTTGTCAGAGCTCAAAATGTTCCATATTTTCTTGCCAAACAGACTGAATACGCCCTGAATACAGATGGCGAAAAATCATTTTTGCACATTGCCATTTAACATGGGCAGATGCAACAGGGGAATCTGCTGCTCAGTCAGTTTGAGAAAAATAATTCCTGGTGAGGATTGAAGTGAGCTCTGACTTCCACACTTTTAGTTAAAAAATGATTAGAAATAAAACACAACTAGAGAATTCTCTGTGAAAATGCAGCAGGAATGCTTAATGCTGAAAGGTTTTACAAGAAAAAAAAACGTACAAAAATGTCAAATGCCAAAAAAGCTGAAATTAGCAAAAAAAGTAGATTAAACGGTACCTAAAAAAACTAGCACAAAAAAGCAGAACGAGGATATTTGCTGAATTAAGCAGTAAAAGGTTGAAATGGTCACAAAAGGGTGAATTTAGCTGAAAAAAGCTAAAATCAGCTTAAATTGCAAAAAACAGCTGAAAGAAGCACAAAAAGCTTAAGTTAGCAAAAAGAACCTGATAGAAGTATAAAAATGTTTAAAATCAGCAGAATAGCTGAAAAGAGCAGAAAGAGCTAAAAAAAAAGCAGAAAAAAGCTAAAATGAACAAAAAGATGCTAAAGGAAACTGAAATTAGCACAAAGTTTAAAAAAAGGAACCAGAACAAAAGATGAAAAGTGCAATAAAAGTGTATTAATATTTTAAAGCATTTTAAGGATGTTGAATGGAGCTCAATTCATTTTCAATCAGAAAAAAAATGCATGAAAAAGGCCAAATATATCCAAAAGTATAAATTGGTGTAATACTAAAAGTCATAGCTGGAATGTCCTGAAAGAGCTAAAAGTTTTGATGTATAAATTTTTGAAATAGCACAAAAATTGGGGAATATAAGCCAAAAAACATACAAAATTATCTCAACGCATTAAAGCATTTACACAATTAATATTTAAAATAGGGAGTTAAGGCTTCTCCACTCACCTTCGACAGCTGTCTTTCAGTATAAAGACCCACCAGAATGAAGATGTTGGACACTGTCAAACACAGAGAAACTGACATCAGTTCTTTAAACTATTCTTGGTACATTTTTCCAGCTGTATTTTCTCCACATTCCCTGCTCAAACATTTTCACCATGAGAAGCTCGGGTATTGATTGTTTCCATTATAAAGAGGAGGGAGAAAAAGTAGTTATTGAGCACATTTTTAGCAAAATCTTGATAAAAATATGTACAAGTGCTCATTTTATAATGCCAATATGTTATACATTTGTAGCTGACAAAAGGATTAAACTGTATATAACATGATACATGTTAGCATGTTCAAACTGAGAGGCGAATAACGACTGAATTATCTTCAGGTAATCATGAACAGGAAGGCCCCTCATTATCCCAACTAAACTGCAGAGCAACACTAATGACACTAAATTAAAGCAATTGTTCCATTTTAAGATCCTAATCAAACATTAATGAGTCCATCCATCTGATCTACAGTGGACAGATGTGCAAACTGCCCGAAACATTGTGATTACAACAGTTCATGATCTCGTGATTAGAGTCGCTAACCTTGAGCACCACTTCTTCTGATGGATTTGTAGTGATTTAGAAAGATATAGTATTTGTTTGATCTCATGATATATGAAGTATTATGTAGAAGTTTAGAACTAATTCCCCAGCAGGGAACTCTTATTTCAGAAAGAAAAGGGAAAATGAAACATAAACACCACATCAAGTAACGGGTCAGGGGTCTATCTTTTATGCTATGTTCTGAACATGGCCACCATCTTGAAGGCGGCCATATTGGATCAAAATAAAAGGGTGTCCTGTGACTTCTGACTCACCTTGTCTACATTCCTCTCTTTAAGCAATTTTACTTAACGTGAGGTCATTTAAGATTTGTCTCTTTATAATTAGAAAGTTTCAATAATTTGTTAATGAACAGTAAATACATGAGAATCAGTAAAGACATAAAAAAATATGCAAAGGCAAGTGCAAGAAAATGTTTCTAAATATTTTCTCACCAAAGTTTCAACACAACGGCTATCAATGAAAAAAATACTAAGGTAGAAGAAGGTAGAAGAAGAACAGATAGGATAAAAAAAACAACCTGCTAGATGCACACACTACTTAGGATACTTCAGAAACAAAAATGAAAGAAAATCAAAAACAGCTAAAATTCTAAATGTAAAACACGTTTAAGGTCGGGTTTGTAAACTTCACCCACTTTTCACCCTGTCAGGGTGTTTAAGAGTTAAAATGTGAGCGTGCGGTGCTGCAGTGGATCACATCGCCCCTTTGGGAATGAGCTCCGTTACCATCCATGCTGCTGTTAACAGACCCAATTCTCACCTGTCTCCTAACCGCCGCCTCTGCAGTCATTTACCTTAACTCCATCTAGTTTCCCTTCTTTCTCTTTACCCTGCCTTGATACAGGACTTTTACCTCATCTCTCTCCATCTACACTGCATTTTCCTCTCCTCTCTAACCCCTCTCCACGCTTTCACTCCCTTAATTTAATCTTCCATTAAATGGTTTCCCCCGACTCCTGTTTTCTCTCTGATGCTTCCCACTTTCCTCTCCCCCCTCGCTCTGCAGGATGGTACCAGTGCTGCTGAGTATATAGGGCAGGTGATTGTCCCACTAGAGACGCTGCAAGCTGCATCACTGCAGACTTTCACTGCAACATACCATAAAAATAAACAGGGAGAGAAGCGCCGGCAGCCTGCAGCGTGCACCTGTGTGTCTTCAAACAGAGGAGGTTTTACATGAGGCAGAGCTCACCGGCTGCACCATTTAAGGAAGATAAAAACTTCCAAATGACAAAAAGTTACCTCACCTTTTAAATGTTTATTTTCAACAAAAACATATTGAATGATTTTTTTAAGATATATTTTCACAGAATGTGCCAAAAAATGGTTTAAAGTATTGAAGTTTTCACATTTGTTTTTTGAGATGGGTAGCAATGTTACAGCTTCAGAGCAGTATTTTTTTCACTAAATCCGCTCCCAGTCCGTCTATAACTTTAGGTAAATTTCATAAACTTTGTGAGCGACGTGAGGGTGAACGCAGTCATTTTATTTTTTATTCTATTTTAAAGCCAGAGGAAAAGACATACAGGATGGTGTGTGTGGGATTATATTAGTTTAAATGGTCTTCAAACAATATTATCATTTATCGCAATAAACCTTTAGTTATTCACAGTGTGAATAAATAAACCTAATACCAGACACACTGGAGGAAAATCAACAAATTTAAACAGACATTAAGTAAAATAGTTTGTCTGAGTTGGGGCAGGCCGTCATGTTAACACATTTAGTTGGGCAATAGCATGTCCCAGGAATTATTTAGTGGCCACGATTAGCCGACTAGTCATGACTATTATTGACTACTAAAATATTTAACTAATTTTAATGGTCATTTTTTTTCTAACTTTGTTTTTCTCTCCAAATTGCCACGTCTGCCTTTCTGTTCTTGACACACATGCACAGTACTGGTAATTAGGGCTGCCACAAACGATTATTTTTATAGTCGACTAATCAGCGATTAGTTGACTATAAAAAAAAAATAAAAAGCTAGAAAAAAAATGATGCATTAACTATTAAATTAGTCGTTAACGATTTTAATAGTTGACATAATCGTGACTAGTCAACTAATCAAGGCAGCCCTAAATCACACTACAAAAGTCCTTTGGTACACTTGTTTGGTCAAAACCAAAAGCGGACATTATTTTTTTCGTTTGGTGTAGTTTGCATTCACATTGGGTTTTTTTGTATGCAGATTATAATTTATAAACAAAGCTACGTGGGTGACGATCATTGTCCAGAGGTCCAGACCAATGGGGGAATGGTCTGGTCTGTTTAAAGCGGAGCAAATATGTCAGGTGTGAATACACCCTAAATGTTTTTTGTCTGAATTAAAGCCGGTTTCCTTAAAAATTAAGTGTTTCGAATTCCTAGAGACATGTTTATGTGCTTTATTTTATTCCAAAAACAAACCGTAAACAAACATTGATAGTTACACGAGTACATGAGGCAAATCACAGCACAACGTTTCAAAGCTTTTCTTACCGATCAACAGGCATCCTGCCGGCCAGCTGTAGGGATCGTGCAGAAACAGAGAAACCACCTGTACGGGGTCCACAAGAACACCATACCTGGAAATATTTTTATTTTCATTAAAAATAAAAGAATCAAAATTATATATATTTTGAAGAATAGATGATATTTTCAACTGTATGCATATATCTGTACTTTAGCCTCTATTTTATACAGCAACAAAACCATTTGAGGTTTTTGCAGAAACATTGTATTTACATATATATTTAGTGTAATTTATGAGAATATGTTCTTAGTAATCTGGATAAGAGCAGGGCACCTCTTTATACACCTGGTCATAAATTCTCTGTAAAAATACTCACTTTATTAGGTTTTCTAAGAAGAGGCGAGCATTACTCAGCACCTGGAACACAAAGCAGAAGATAAAGAGGAAATTGTAGCCGATTCATACTCCATCTTACTATTGTTCATTTTGTTGTCATTTTTGCCTTTATAATTTAATTAACTCATCCTTTCTTGTCACTGCCTTTCTCCTCTCCTCTTTCTCCTCCTCCACTATCCTTCATTCTTTTTATCTCTCCCTCTGACTCCTGCTCATTTTCAGGGGATTGAAATATCTCATTACCAAAGCAAAGGCCTGAGAAACGGACAGATTTTCAGCCATTGAGAGACTGAAGTTAAACCTCTGATGAACACGGTGATTTATGTTAAAAATCCAGATTAACTGAAAGCTTCAGTGGCTTCATCCTCTCACATATTCACTCCTCCTCTGCCCCAACACAAATGAAGACTACCTGAAACTTCATACACTTCACATAAACATGTTGCATATTTTACCAGTTTTTTTACTTCAACTTTCTCACATTTTGTAGGAGAAAAGTACTTTAATACCCTAAAGCCCTTAAATTAAGAGCTGGAGCTTAAAAAAATAAAAAGAGCAATCAATATGTTTGATCAACCACTTTTAAGTAAGTTTAGATAATTGTTTACTGATGGCCAATTTATATTAGTTTTGGTCAATGCATACTTTTCATCATAACTGCTTAACTTATGTATATATAACAATCATTAAAAATAATTTAAATACTTAAAAATCATATGCAGAAGAACTTTCTTGTTTAAAAAGGTGAGCTGCAGTGTGACGAAGAAGCTGCGTCTTCTTTTTCCTGTGGTAATTGATTTTTTGGTTTGTTTTCACACCTGTTAAACTGTATATATGCAGGTGCAAACAGTGCGTCTTATCTTACCAGCATCACTACACACCAGTTGAGAACTCCTCTGTAATTCCTATAACCACTGGATGAACTCAGAAGGGACTCCTGTGCCCTGTGACAGCTGAAAACACCAAAAAGAAGCATGAGGCAAAGCAATCAAGGGAATTAGGAAGTGGAGAACTGTTTTATTTACATTCCCAAATTAATCTTTAGAAAGGGACATTGTGGTTCTATGTGCTGAGATGCACAAGAGGGTTAAAAGCCAATGTTTATAATATAATAGTTTACATGCCTAAATAATAATGATATTAAATGCAGAAAGCTGTACTTTAAAAGTAACATTGTAGAAGAGTTCACCACAGTGTAAAATGCAACTTTAATATTAAACTGTAACTTTCTCTGCATAAAAAACAGAAGCAAGTGAATAAATGTTGCTGTATTTGAAATGGACCATGACTCAGTATTTAAAAGCAACAATCCTTAGCTGGCACTAAATTATTTAAAGAGAGTATTTGGTGCCACTTCTTGAAACCAACAATAATGCCATCTTGAATCAAGCTGACTCCAAAAGGTAATGATCAGTTTTAGATGCAACGATTTCACGTCTCCAATCTCTTCATTAATGCTGAATGCTGTGAAGGTTTGGAGCAACAACACATAGGGATGTTGACATGTCGTCAGCAGCTGCTGCCATTTTCTTCCCAAACTGCTGTGACCTGATTCTGCAAGGTTGCTCGGTGCGTTTGCTTATTTCCTCCTGCTTCGTTATTTCTATGAGTTTTAACAAAGCGTGCTGATGTCAGGTAGTTAGGTACAGCCTCGTCTTCCAGTTTTTAATTTATGTTGATGCGTTTTGAAGAGACATTTCTTTTTTGAAAATAAATGGTAAATGGACTGCACCTTTCTACCCATCCAGGGCACTCAAAGCGCTTTACACTACAATCTGTCATTCATTTACCCATTCACACAGCACTCTATGAGATCTCTACAAAGCTAACATGTACAATCATCTATGGAGACTAATCAGTGCCAATCACATTCATACACTGATGGGAC
>JAUBOC010000050.1:6143595-6155004 GCA_032275365.1 Anablepsoides cearensis | reverse complement strand
TACCCTGAACTGAAGTACTTCGTTCCTTCAAACTTGTTCTAAACTTACGTTTAACAAACATTTCTATTCCTTTGAGAACATTTGCACGTTTTAGGAACTTTCTGTCTAAATTTTGTCACATGCAAATCAGAGAAAAAGAAAAAGCTTCAGTCTGGTGGTTGTTTACGAAGTGTTCTAGTTTTTAACAACTTCCTAATCAAATGCTTTTCTCTCGCTGCACTGTGCTGAACTCTGGGCTGTAACGCAGGACTGAATGGAAGCACTGAGATTCCAGCGTACAATTATGTTTTATCTCCGGCTCATTAATCTACACCCACACACACACACACACACACACACACACACACACACAGGCTGTGCTTCAGATGTAAGGTATGAGAATGCACCGTGTACATGAACTGACACAAATACATAAAGTCAGACACAGTCTTATTCATAAAGAAGCCAAAGCTTTTTTCAGTTTCTGAAGTGATTCACCAGGAATTTCTTCCTCCACACTCAGCTCCTCTGTAATTACCCACTTTCACTGCAGATGCCAAATAATTAATCCAGATCTTTAGCTTGTTGTCTGCCCAGTTGCAGGCTGGTCATAAATCACATTACTGTTCAGTTTACTCTTCAGATGCAGTCAGGAGGTGGATGTATGGCGACTCTCCTATTATCCGTACAATAAATTAGTGACCATGAATTTTATAAATGGGAATCTGGGGCAGCTTTATCTTTTAGTAAAACAAAGGGATGTTTTGACAGAGCTCTGTTTGCTCATTGTTTTGTATTTCCTAATTTTGCGCTACAATATTCCTGAAAGGAGGTTTGTCAGCAGCTAATTGAACAGCTTGTGATAATTTTAGCAAATGTGTAATTCTTGAATCTTCAGAATCACTCTGTTTAGTCACCACAGCAAAGCTACATTATTTCATCTGATAACTCAGACTCTTTTTCACAGAGGGCCACATGAGCGTTATGGTGGCCCTCAAAGGACCAGTTGTAATCAACTTCAACGTTTCGTGTTTAACTTTTACTAAACACAAAACGTCACATTCCCTCTCTCATTGCTACAGCTGAGCACCGCTAACAGACAATAACTGAGCTCTACCTGGTATTTCCTGCATAGAAACATCCTCTTATAAACACTGAAAAATACTATGTGTACGACTAAATGTGAAATAAATAATACAAAAAACTATTAAAAGTTTTACCCATCGTTGAGTTTTGGTATTTCTGAAGTCTCCCACTTTCCAAGAAGGAATTCCCATGCATAATCGACACATGCATAATGGGAAATGTAGATTATGGTCAATGCTGACTTTAAAATGCCTGTGACATGCTTATCCTTCACATACAAAAAGTCAAAGAAAACATCTATACTTAAGAAAATTGGCATAGTACACCTGATTGTACCCATTTTGTCACATAATGGGCCTATTTTCTCATTAATAAAATAAAATCCCTGATTTTTGTTTATTAAAACAAAATTAATTAAACTTTAACTCGTCTTCGTCTTTCTTTGATAGCGACTAAAAATAATCTAAAGATTATTTTTTCACAGGCAAATATCTCAACAACTGTTCATGATGTGAAATTTGTTTTGCAGTATGTTATCAATGTTATCTTTCCAAAAATGCATTCATGTTTATTACAAAAAATTTGACGTCACAGGCACTTTAAAGCAGCTTCTTTTGAGACATTAATACAGGGCTGTTCATCTAAACTGCAGCTATTTAAAACCAACACCTCAGTTGTTAAAGTATTATCTTTGTCTTTTAAATTAGTTTATTTTGTTGCATTGAATATTAATTTAAAGTTTACAATTAATATAAAATCTATTTTTATATCAAATTTAGTAAAAAAAAAAAAAAAAAATAGAATGGGCGGGGCCTCATTGGCGGTCCAGACGGGAGACCTTGAGTTTGGCACGTGGGTCTTTGATGTTTTTTTTTTTTATTTTTTTTAGATAAATGGTTACAAATTGACAACAAAGAATAAACATACAAGGCTTCTGACGTGAGGGCGTGCAAAACTGAACATGTAAACACCTGGGAGTAGGAAAATCCCACACCATAAGTTATAGGTTTTATGTTTTACATTTTAACAACACATGCTGCATTTTTTTACCCTTCATAGCAGCATCACAAATCCATCCAGCTTCAGCACGTGTTGATTCTGTTGTGTTTGTGTTAATGAAGGCAAGAAGATGGTGTTTATTTGGAGCAGCTTAATTAGCAGCAACAGTAATGAAGCCACATGGGACACAGTGTTGGTATCTGGATGGCCAGAATATGATTATTTCGGCTGGATTCTCCAAGAAATTGTCTTTTTTTTTCTTTCATAGCACAGACGCAAACAGACTCTAACAGAAACATGCAGCTTTCTTCTACTGCCAGAAGAGGTGTGTGCATGGACGCTTTGTTTGTTTACCTCATCATGTTCAGCTGTGAGTGTGTGTGTGTGTGTGTGTGTGCGCGTGCTGTCGTACCATTTTGAAGTCAAGCTGCACGGATACAGGATTATATATTATGTTTATGAAAGGGTTAGAAAAGTTTAGAGACATTAATGCTAAGTGCTTCTAATCTATAGGATTAGTGTACTCCTTTTTTCACATTAACTGGAAGCTGAGAAAGAACCTGTAATGATTCATTGACAGAGATTGTTTACGAGAGCAAATTTTTCCTGTGGCATTAAAACGGTGTGAGACCTCAATCATTTAAATTGGTTTTGAAATATAAACAGTGGAATCCCACTTCATCTCCCTGTGGGTGTGGAGAGTAATGAGGATTACTGAGCTGACACAGGTGCAATTATTTACTGCAGGGGGATATGAGATTCTCCTCCTAAAGTTAAAATAAATACAAGGAAAAGATAGCGTTGTGTTTATGTCTTTTAGCTAATGGCATCTTTAATGTTTTATTTGGGCTGAAATGAGGTTTTACACTTTTTAATCTATAGTCCTTTTCTTATGATTGGTTAAGTTTTTTTCTTTTTAAAGCAGCAATGGAGGCAAATGTTCCTAAACATCCCAGAGCAGGATGAAAAAAAGAATTTATTGGATTTCATCCTGGTGGGGTTGAGCTTCGCCATCTGCAGCATTTTTAGGCTCTGTGGCTGCATGATCTCTGCTGCACAAGAAGAAATGAGAAGTTTAGGATTGCTTTAATGTAAGGAATGCATGTTGCCCGCCAGCATTCATGCCAGGGTTTCTTATTACAGGAAGGGAAACAGTTTAATCAAGCCCTGTAAATTTTGCTAACAGACAAACAGGGTTGACATCAGCAGTTAGTGCCGGCATTTTAAACAAAGATTCTGCTCAATTGTGTGCTGCTCAAAGTACGTGTTAGGGATGATGCTCTACTACTACCACACCAAATATTTACTGTAAAATTGAAACATTTTTGTGTTTTTTAATGTCACTTGGTTGTGACGTCCATTTTCAATGGGATTAACTCCAAAATTTAATCAGTTCAAGATGTTTGTCAAATTATTACGTCCCTATAATTTCAATAATATCCATCAAGTGGTTCATGAGCTATTTTGCTAACAGACAAGGTTTCCTACACTAGTCAAGGACAAATTTGAAAAGCGGATATCACAAATAAGAAGACAATATAATAACACTTATCTTCCTCAGTCAGGTTTAAATCTGTGTCTGTATTTAGGAAGGATGAAGCCTTGCCAGCGTTTACGAGGATGACATCTTAAAATGATTTACAGCTCTTTTAGCACTGATGTAAAAATCCATGAATCGTCAAGGTTTGATTTGATTAAGTGTCAAAACTGGGTTTAAAGAGTTCCCCTCAGCACCTGTAGGTGGCGGTATTGAGCTCTGCAGGTTTGGACGTCCTCTTCTGTCTCCAGAACCTGAGCCACAAGGTTAACATCTGTTGAACTTGGAGAGAAAAAATGAAGTGGAGAAAAAAGGATGATAGGTGAAGGAAAGAAGATGTTTTAAGGGAGTCTAAATCAGAAAAAAACATCAAAGTTTAGGCAACTAATATAAACAAACATAAAAATTGTGAAATATAAAAAATGTATATGTATATAGAGATACATACATATATAATACACACGTTTCTGGCAATAAAAGGGTAGAAGAGAGCAAGAGAGAATAAAGAGTGATAAAGAACTGGAAAAGGGAGACAAAGAAAGGGATGGAAAAGAGAACTGCTGAAATAAGAGATCAATACTTTACTGCTGGGTGCTGAAACGGTGGTGGCAACTGTCTCCCTGAGTTTCCTGCTTAGCTAGACACACACACACACACACACACACACACACACACACACACACACACACACACACACACACACACACACACACACATTTACACAAACAGACAAACACAGTAGCTTGCACAGTTATTCTTTTTAGAACAATAGATGTCCATTCATGGAAATCCTGACCCAAACTGAAAACGCGGACCAGAACCGTGACCAAATGATTCCTGCTTTTGTCAAGTAAATCTAACCCTGACCAGGATCAATTAATAATATTTGTCTCATAGGTATTGCCATTTTAACTTTCTGAGGATTACTTGTAGGTCGAATAAAGCTGGTACAAATTGCACAAGGTCCTAAAATGGTGTTATAAACTAATTTTCTATCAATATTTATTGAATTTGGATTGTTTTTCATTTTAGATCCTATATTAGAACAATATGATTGTGATGTGGTTTTATTACCTCTTTTCTTTTCCTTTTAGTGTAAACATCCTCATTTTTCATCTGACTGTATTTTTTTTTGTCCAAGAAATCCTCATCCTCATCACTTTTTAGTTTTTATTCTTATCATCCTTTCAGAGCACAACTATTAAAACATCCCTAGAGATACTACCATTTAGTGTGTTTTAAGAGCTGGTCCAGTTCAAACTCATATTATTTTAAGGTGCATAAACTTTACATTTGAAGGTGTCGATAGGAGGTAGACTGATTGTTCTGGAAGTTTGCTGATCCTTTAGGGGAAATGACATAATTTCAAAGTACTAGCATCAATCTATCATCTTTCATACAAAGTAGCTTTAGTAAAAACATTACAGATAAGAGCTTCAGCTACAATGGTGTATACCCTTTATGTTGTATAGCAGTTTTTGCCAATTTTTGGGCAACTAAATGTTAAACCTGTTTTTATAGCACAGTACAGTTTGACATCTGTACTCTGATCCCATCACTCCATGATCATGTTCCTGATCTCTGACCTCACAGCTCACAGGTGGCTGTGGTGGAGGTGGAAATAAAGCAGCCCAGCGTACAGCCAGGCAGGCGTAGCAGCAGCACACCTTTGCAGAGAGGGAGGCAGGATGTGTTGCAGCCCAAACAGACCGCCCAGATTGTAAGGTTAAGTTTGATATGACATGTAGAGCGTGAGGCAGACCATGTGAGGAGCAGCAGAGCAGCTCAGGTTGACAGGTTGAACTCACTCTCACACGCTTCGCTCCATTTGTGCTCAAAGGGTCGAAGAATTGGTGTAATATCGACGAGTTTAAAAAAAAAGACTGACTGAGCAGAAAATCTCCCCCAGGTGAAGTCGTGTATTTTCACATAATCGTCTATGCCCTTTTTAAATATTAACCAAAATCCTCTAAATTATAAAGCTTCTACACTGAATGTTTAACCTGATCTTTTTGCACATTTCACCCAGATCTCGACTCTGCTGACTTTCTGAGCAACAGGGAAAGAAGAGATGTCAAAAGATCAACAAGAAACAGTTTTTGAATTGTGTGAATCAGAAACAAAGCAATAAATATGAAGACTTGACAATGGCTGTTTGTAGTGTTTAAAGTCTGATAAGGAAGTAGAGAATTCATGGCTGTAACCAGACTGATCGGGTCATGTCAAATATATGGTTTGTTTCAGAAAACAAAAGGTCAAAAGTATTTGGAGCATTTCAAGAAAACAAAGGTGTTTAACCTGAAACATCATAAAATACAAAATTCCACTTCTAACAGTATCAAGGAATACTGCTACTTATAGCCTAACAATATTATAAACTATAGTGAATTTTTAAATGAGAATTATCTAGCTGTTTATTTATTACCATTTTCTTTGGGGGTGTATATTTAAAGGTTCATCTTTCATAGTGTTTATGAGATGAAATGAAACAGATTCTTTTACTGTGTTCCTGAACATAACATAACTCAGACTTGTGCCACAAAGGCTTGTGGTGTTAGAGGAGCCTGATTTGAGTGATGAACTTAAAAATAAATTAAACTTTTTGGACAAATACAATTCTAGTCGTCACCTGTGCCTTAAAGCTTCAACATATAACGTTAGGAATTACTTCATGCATAACTGCAAGTGACTGAAGTATATCATTTACTCCTATATTGAAACAAAAATGAAATTAATTAAATATTGTTCATGTTAACAATCAACAGCCTCTGCATGGAAATGACTGCAATAATTATCTCATGGCCATGTGTTATTTATCCCATGGACATGTTTTTTATCACATGGCCACATGTCTTTTTTAAATCTCATGGCCACATTATTTATCTCATGGCCATGTGTTATTTATCTCATGGTCACATTTTTTATCTCATGGTGACGTTACTTATCACATTGCTACGTGTTATTTACTTGTGGCCATGACATAGTAATTTGTGGCCATGCGTACATTTTTATATCCAGTATCAAAGGATGAGCTCCATTTTAGTTTTTTTTGTGGAACAAATTGAACTTGTAATTACTTTATGTACCAATATAAATATATATTTTTTTAATTATTACTTTGCTTAGTAATCAATTCTAAATTGATTCATCAGTGATAAGAGCACTCTATTATCTCTGTTTGTTTTCTGTCAGTTTCTGACTTGGTAAAAAAAAATTATGTCTTGAACTGCAGAAATCGATAAATGTTTTTTTTTTCTCTTGTGTTTTCCTTGTGTGTGTTGATCAGTATCAAATAATACAATCCTATAAATTACACCCTGAAACATTTTCAGACAGAGATTTTGGAGAAGTTCCTGGAGATGTACAGAAAGATAAGAGATCTACAGAGGAGACGACCGTCCTCAACCCTGTCGGACTTCAACACGAAGAAAGTCTGATCCTATTAGTCAGTCTGTCAGTTCCTTGCATCACTTTACTGTAGCTTCACCTGCATTATTGATCTGAGACCAGCTTAGAGTTATCAGGGAACTTTGTGACCTCCTAATCCCGATGGGGTGTCTGATTTTACAGTATTTATTTTTAATTTGTGCCGTAAGGAAGGAGTTGACTTTTCACATCAAGGTGAGTTTGTGAGAAGAGAAGGGTTAATTTAAAAGCACTCAGACGTCTCATCTAACTGATGTTGGCAGGCATTATAATGGTATATGGCTATATTCAAGTTCATAATTTACTTTAAATCTGTGTGCTCAGCAATTAGCATAGTGTTCCAATAACAAGTCTTTTGCTTATTATTATTAAAAAAAAATTTGTCACGTTCTGGGTTCTGTTTTGTTGCAGGGCTGTAGGTATCATTTAGAGAAATAGGACCACCCTTATTGGCATATACAAAAAAAAAATAAAGTATTTAAAATGTTCTAATTTCTATGTTATTTGAGTGAGACAAAGGACATGAAAGGTACACTCACATAAATGATAGCAAATGAGTCGATGTTCTTTTAAACACAGATTCCAGTTCCAACTAACAGCTGAGCAGAAAAAGTAAACACACAAGATTTATCATTTATAGTGTGGATCTTTTGAATTGGGGTTTTGTGAAAAAAGATATGAACAACTAGTGTCTTACCTGTTTATATTGTCAAGATTTTGGGTCACATATCTTTGAATATTTCTTAGCCTCATTTCCCCCCCCCCCCCTTTTTTGTACTTTTGATATGGAACAGTGCTACAATTAAACAAGAGAAGAAGAACGGCCAAATGAAACCACAGAAGAGCTGCTTCATCCTGGATGTCCAAGCAGGCATTGAAAACACACAAATGTATTGTTTCAGGAGCGGCAGCTTTGGAAACACAAGCATCAAGAGGACGCTGCACGTGTCATAATCCACCCTGTGTGTAACTGTACAGCAAAAAAACTGTTCTCCAGGTAATAACAGATGTAAAATGTGTGATCTGTCACAGACAGTGCGGCAAAAGTAATTCCTCTGACTGCAGTAATCATCTCTCACTGCCGTCATGGCAAATCTTAACAAGTATTACCTCACAGCTCCCTGTGGAGATGTGTCAGAGGGAGTTATTCCTTTAATTCTTGCTGTCTGTTTGGCTTTCAGAATGTTTTAACTTTCTTTGGCAGTCCCTTCTTATCTAGTTTGCTGTATATCTTGCGTATAAATGGCTAATGTAAGCTTATGGCCTGAGATGGGCTGGATTGTTTTTACATGAACCAGTGTTTCTTTGATTTTCTCGCTCTAAGATGAAAAACACGATCAGCTAAATAAAAGGCATATGGCTGCTGGCAATATTGTTTGTTGATTCAGGGAGCCATCTGATTCATTGTTAATGTAAAAGCAAAATATTGCTTAATGCAACTTTAATGATGTTGACAGCCACAATAAGAGACTCCATTTTTTACTTAGCGTCAGCAACTGAACAAGCTGTTGAGACATGGAGTTGGAGAAAGTGTTTCTCCCTCGTTTCCCCTTCTGTACGTCATTAATTTTGTGCTTTTCTATCCTGTTTAAATGTAACAGCCCTTAAAAAAAAATAAAAAAATAAAAGGTGTGCTACTCACCCTAAGACGCAACACTTTCCTCTGCAGCCTTATCAAACAAAAAAGAAATAATGTTCACCACCCGCAGTTATTTACTGTTTTATAATTCGGTGCCATTTATCAAAACAAGGCTCTTGCAGCTTGTATTTACATAAACCTGTAACAGCACCGCTTTATCATTTAATTGGTCTCCGGTGAAGGGGACACCTTAACATGTGAATAAATAAAAAAACTGTAAATTAATAACGGGCGTACACAGGCTGAGGAGCTGTTGAATTCATAAGTGGCCGACAGCGTCGTGTTTCAAGTGTTTTAAGGTTTCCTCGTGTCTGCGGAAAGCAGCCATCGGTGTGTTTATCTGGTTGTGTCGGTGGTTTTCCAGGCATTACTGGTAGTTCTTCATCATTAGAGACAACTTCACGGTTTCAAAGCAACAAGTTACCGAAAAAAACTTTTACCAAATATTTATATGTTTATATCAATAAAATTCATATGGAAAACTGGAAGTTACACCACAGAAAATAAATGTATTTCACAACACTCCCTTACCCCTCCCCCGTTATTTTAAAGATAAGATTAGGGCACTCTTGCTCCTACAAGTTTTCACTCTGATGCATCTAATAACTATTTTCGGTGACGTGCACTGGACTGTAAACCATGACTTACTCCTTTAGAAGTGACAGAGACTTGTAGGTTTGAGGTTAGATGTCTTTGTTGTTTACGCTCGAAGGAGAAGTCCATTTATCAAGTAGAAAGTAGGAGGTACAAGTGGGAGTTTTCCTGCGACATGGTCTGCTGCTCCACAGGGAACTGATGTATGTGTTACAGATGTTCAAAATGTGAGCTTGTTTCTGAATAAAACTGATAATGATTCAAATAGATTTAGCAGTTCAGATAATTCAAACCAGTTAATATATTGGTTTTGCATTTTTTTGCCAAAACTTTTTAATTGTATGGAGGTAATTTAGTTTTTTTTTTATTGTATCTGATACTCAGGATCTTACAGCATGATCTCTAGTGATGCTAGGTTGCCACTGACTTATTGGTCATGTTGAAAAATACAGAGTTGTAAAGTACCTAAGTACAAATACTTTGTTACTAGGGCTGCAACGATACAGAGACTTCACGGTTCGGTTTGATACTTTAGTCTCACGGTTCAATATTTTTTCGATACAAAAAACAGAAATGTCCACGCCCTTTTTAACTTGCAATTTATTGAAATTAATAATAAACATTTGTTTGACCTCAAAAGTCCAGTTTTTAAATTAAATATTGCGAAAACAGCAAGTTTCTCAGTGGATCTGCGCTTGAAAATGCAGCCTAGGTGGAGTAGTTCAACAAAGGTCTACGGATCCTTCAACACACAGCGTCTTAAAAAGACAAGTTGATACAATACATTTAAAAAATCTGTATTGTTCGATACAAGTTTAAATCAATGCTTTGACTTTTACTACTTAAGTACAACAAATATCAGATACTTTAATACTTTTATTTAAGTAATATTCCTAAAGGAGACTTTAATTTTTAACAAAGTAATTTATTGGTAAAATACTTGTACTTTTACTCAAGTATCACTTTGTGGTACTTTATACAACACTGGAAAAATATTATAGCAATAATGTAGCTGTCAACACTGAACCACCAGAGATTTAAAAATCTTCATTTTGAAAAGCATTTAAAAAAAACACTCAAAGCACAAATGGAGTAGAAAATACCAATTAAAAAAGTTTCTTGAATTTGTTAGACTAAATTAAGACACAACAATAGACCTTAATCTCTGATTTGATGTCCGTGCTTGTTTGTTTGGTTTTGTTCCTGTTGAAGCTCATATTTTCCTCCATTCTACCATTTTCTATACATCGTTCCCCCGTTTGCTTTCTAAGACCATATTAGACCTCACACTCAGTAACACCAAATTTCCTGTTTCTCCGCAGTTTTATTCTGCTCTTGAGTCCTTTTCTTTTCATCTCTCTTTCACTCCTCCTGCCTGCAGCTGGAGACGGGCTATCAGTATTAGAGCAGAAGAGGAAGGAGGTTGTAAAAATGAGTCCTCCACGGGGAAATACCCACGGCTGTATTAAGATCTCGTCTCACTGTCTTTTAAACCGCTCCTATTCTCCAGCTAATTGTTTTGAAGCCAGCTTGTGAATCCCCAGCAAGATCAGGGACTGCTCATTGAATTAGCCCGGAGTTACAAAAATATCTATTTTATCAGTCTTTGGGAGCAAAATGTGTTATTCCCCCACCCCGCCATCCCCAACCTCCCTCAATCTGTTACAGTCCTTCTGTATTTCTCCCTCCATTTTCTGCCACATCAAAGCTTTTTCAGCTTAATTTCACTAAGCAATGGGGAGGGAAAAAAAAGGACAATATGACAAAGATTGTGAGGATTCGCATCATGTCGCACAGCTTAATCCACTGAGCTACAGGGATTCCTCCTTAAACCGCAGTATCAAGATATGCTTACTCAGAGCATGGTGTTTAGGGAGGTGACGACCCAACGTGGCTTCTGCTATTTTAGGCAGTTTGTCATCTCAACCAAAATTTGATGGGTGGGGAGGAAGGCTTGATAACAGTAGTTTGAAAAAGACAGACTGGGGTAAAGCCCAAGCACAATGCAGGAAAATGACTGAAAAATGCCTTTCATTGCTGCTTATCTACAACTTGTTTGGTCATAATGCATGAAATACACTCACCGGCCACTTTATTAGGTACACCATGCTAGTAACAGGTTGGACCCCCTTTTGCCTTCAGAACTGCC
>JAUBOC010000050.1:6080212-6092255 GCA_032275365.1 Anablepsoides cearensis | reverse complement strand
ATGTTAACTATCTTGTGGCCACATGTAAACTGTCTTGTGGCCACATGTAAATTGTCTTGTGGCCACATGTAAACTATCTCATTACCACACATTAACTATCTCAATACCACACTTTATCTATCTCATGGCCACATGTTAACTATCTTGTGGCCACATGTTAACTATCTTGTGGCCACATGTTAACTATCTCATGCCCATGTTACCTATCTTGTGGCCACACGTTACACATGTCATACATATCTCATATTATATATCTTGTGGCCACATGTTAACTATCTCATGGCCACATGTTAACTATCTTGTAGCCACATGTTATATATCTCATACATATCTTATGTTATATATCTTGTAGCCACTTATTCATGTTTTTCTTATCCAATGTCACAGGGCAGGTTCTTTACAACATATATGTACTTTAAGGTTTTGCGCTGAAATTGTAAAATAAATCTTATTAATGATTGATATTAGAGCATTATGATGCTGTTAACATGACTGAGACGAGTGGTGAAAAAAATGAACAAAAACACTTACAGTGAGTTCTATAAATGCCTGAACAGAACATTACAAGCTTAAGTTTGGGTTTGTTCTGTTTTTAAATACAGCAACATGAATTAAAACACTAAATGATGGAGAATCTATGCCTCGTCTGGTAGAAATGGGGCCCCATGTGCAGGGACTGCAGCAGCTGAGGTCCACCTGTAGTCATTTACTGAATTATGTCATTTTCTCCCTTTCCTGTCTGCATTATTACCTTTTATAATAAAGAACAATGAAAAAAATACATCAGTGTTCCTGTTTCACTTATACAACATACATTTCCCAGAGAACTGGGAATACTGAGACTTTATTGCGTGCAAAGCAGCCTATCAGGGGTATAGTACGTCTTATGAATTAGATTGTATTGTGAATTTTTATATCTGGAGTTAAAAATAATACTGACCATCAATACACACTGCTTTCAGTGATACCACTTCAATATTAAACCCTTAGGTTTAATGCTTTTCAATTCACACTCTTCTTGCAATATAATTTAATAAAAACTTGAGTAAGTATAATCTATAAAACCCTTAGTTTTCCATCCCCCTTCCCCCCATTCCAACTTTCCGCCTGTCTAAAGCTGCAGGAAAAAAAATGCAAACATGGAAAAGGATAATGAATCATTTCTATAGGTAGCTACACCTGTAGTGAACTACACTGCAGAGAATGATGAAAACAAAAGCAATAAATCAAGGCAAATCCTCCACTCAGAGGCAATACTCCTGCAGAAATATTCTAAAATCATCCGAAATAAATCTAATTACTCAAACTTTCACATAAACATTCCAGTCTTAGGAAGGCTGCTTTAACTTATGGTGTTTGGCACAAAACATAAAATACTTCAGATGGTTGCAGAGCTAAATATACACTGTGCCGTACACCTCAGACTACTAAAATATCATTAATTTAGTTAAAAAATAATGTCTTTCAGAATATTCTTTTAGCTTTTCTCCTGTGTCTCATGTAGAAATTCCACCGGTATTCGAAATGTATTCCTCTTCTGGAGCGTGAGATTTTTTTTTTTTCATAGGAGCACAGGTATGAATATTAAAATCATCAAAGGCTGGCAGTGTTGGTGGATTGTAAACACATCTGTCACTTCTGTTTAATTGGTAAACAAGTCTGACCGCTTTCTGTTTGTCTGTAAACAACCATGTCGCTGCATGATATGAAAGGTCATTAAAACAGCCTGTTTACTCCTTCTCTACTCTGTCTGAACTCCCCGCTCTTCTGCCTGGACAGTTTTCATTCGCATCTAAATCCCACTACAGATTATATTGTTTTATTGTCATTTGTAGAGGAGCTATCTTTTTTTTTTTTTTTTTGTTAAAACATAGCCGCAGCTTGTCCAAAGTCAGCTGACCTTTAGAGATCAGCGCTGGAGGAGAAGAAGGAAAATGCAGGAAGTGAAGGAGCACAAATAGATGGGATGGAATAAAATGAGGAGGAAAAGAGGAGCTGTTCGTTTTAATGATCAGACATTTGTTTAAAAAATGTACATTTTGCAAAGGTCACCAGTTTATTACAGGGCAAACACAGACACACACAACCATGCAAACTCACAGCTAAGTTCAATTTGGAATCACCATTCATTGTAACGTGCATGTTTTTAGATTGGGCTTGGAAAGGAAGCTGTGCATGCACAGGAAGATCATGCAAACGTGTCACAACAAGGGCTTAAATGAGAAACAATGCTACAGCGCTAACAGTATCACCGCTAGGTCGATTTGTTCATAACAGCATACACAATCTCTGAATGTTAAGCTGGCTGTGATCCTGTTCAGAGGAAAACTACATCTGGCAACGTAAGAACAATGAAAAGGTTTTATAATTATCTGTGCAAAATGTTTCAGTTCAGTTAATTTATATAGCACTGATTGAAGAGGAAAGTCAACTAAGAGCACATGTTTCTCTTTTAAAATTTAAAACGTGAAATCAGTTTTGTAGAAAGAAAAATTATATCATAAAAAATGGAGTCACATGAGCTTGATTGTTACATTTAGACTAACTGACATCAGTCTGTTGCTTTATAAAGAAAATAAAGTTATGATATTTATCACATTAACAACCTTAATCACCTAAAGTAGACATATCCTGCTTTTAAATCCTTCTTTTTCACATATAAATCCTTCAGTTTGGGTCTATATAAAGTGGAACTGCAATATTTTGGTCTTAATTTATCCTTATTGTAACTCCACAAGCCCCTCTTTCATCTCTTTTGTGTCTCAGATCAACTCGTTTTGATGCTGTCTCGTTAAATCCAAATGAGACACTTCACACTTCGCTCCCAGCACCCAGAGCAGTCCATTGTACCTTGATAGAGGTGTTTACGACTATAGCAGTGCAGAAAGGTTTTATTTACAAATTAATTAAAAGATGTCAACAACAGAAGACTTGTCCATCTAGCCTTAGATGTTGGAGCCAGAGTCTGACCCAGAGCCAGAGGAAAATGAATTGTAGTTGGTAAGTCCAGACCTTGTTTAGAAAACGTGTTGCAAATAATTTGATGTAATTGTTTAAAAAAACATAATAGAAAATAAAGAAAACTAAAGGGGTTGGGAAATTTGACCCAAACAGAATATAAAGATATCTATATCTGGGAGTGACTCAATTAAACTTTTCTGCACTCCAAGTACACAACAAAATGTAGTTAATGGCTAAAAAAGTGAATTTTGCAGGGCATGTCCCCTTTAAATGGAATTTATAAGAAATCTATGTGAATCTGTGTTTCTTGTTAGTTTATTTATGCATATTTTATTTGTGTTTTATTAAGTTTATTTATGTTCTGTGATTTTTGTGTTTAGATGTTTTCAGTTTATCATTCCTTGTGTTTTCTTCTTCTTCTTCTTCATGTGTTTTATTGGCGGTTGGCAAACAACTTGTGGTGTGCATTACCGCCACCTACTAGAATGGAGTGTGGGTCAAAATGCTATCTATTGTCTTTTCCTTGTGTTTTCTCCGTGCCTTGATCTACTTTCAACAATCTGCTCACCTTAGTCCCGCCACGCCCACTCACACCTGTAGCTTTTACCTCAGCTGTTCCTCATTTCCTCGTCAGCCTCAGATATGTACCTCTGTGTGTTCAGGCCAGAACTGGGCTGTGCATTGTTGTTTTTCCATGATGCCACAGTTTGGTATCCATCATGTTTCTCTTTGCTCCTGCAGGCCTCCTAATGCTCCTCCAGAGTTTTGGTAAGTTTGCAAAATAAGCATATTTTTGAGCTTCTCACCCATATTATGTTTGTTCATCCAATTCAAAATAACCATAAATTATCACCTTCCTGAAATAATAATAACTCTTTTTTATTTTATTTTATTAATTTAATTTAATTTAATTTTAATTTGTTATTTATTTAGTTAATTAGTTACATTTAGGAAAATCAAAAAATGTGATGTGTTGCATATTTTAAGTGTTTCTTGAAAAACTTGGAAAGGATTGAGTTAGGCAATTATATCAGGAAGGTGTGGAAATTACAGTAATAAACATAAATAGCCACTCTTTCAGCAGTAGTATAATTAGTGTGAGCATTTTTGATTTTAATAAAAGCAGTTTGATCAAGTAAAATAGTCCTTTTTGACCACAGCAGTACAAATATGTTTTGAATCTTGACGTACTTAAAGATTTTTGACACACGTCTCCTGGTCCAGTTACCTTCCTGTCCTACAGGAACCTAATGAAAAGGACTGTGGTTTACAACACATTAATGTGGATGGAAAGTCTTCCTTCAGCCTAAGACAAAGGCCAGAAAAAACCTTTTGGAGCAGACAGGATTAAAAACCCTCCATGAACCAACAGAATTCAGTTCATTTTCTGCACTGATAGGTAGCTTGTGGTGCACGCAATACTGCTTTTTTTTTTGCTTTTAGAATTGCTCATCCTTGAACTGCTTTTATTTAAATGAACTGTCACTTCAGCTGATGTTAAGAAGTACCTTTAAATGTTTTGTGTGTGTGTGCGTGTTCATCCCCCGAGAGGTGTGTAATAAATAAGAGGCGCGAAGCAACACGAGAGTCTGTCAACACTCAATTGTTTATGTGCTTCAGAGTTTTACCGTGCGTGCACAGGCAAAGTGGCGGCATATTTTATGAGCAAATGAATGTGTTGTTTCATTTTGTGTGTGTGCGCGTGTGTGTGTCAAAGTGACAGTGATCCATTGACCTGACAGCTCTTCCTGGGGGAGCACACACATCCCTGTTATTACTGCAGTGGCCACCATTGATTGACTGCTTTCAGCACTGCTCTAGAGATGTCAGTCAGTCAGTCACCCTGTTGATTTCAAACAAAAGTCAACATCCTTGTGTGGTGCTGACAGTCCACGCTGATAATGGATGGCTTATGAAGTACATTTAGTTTAATTGCTTTGACTCCACAAGTCAGTCAAACACAACACTCAGCCACCTGTAGAATCACAGTGACTGTGGCTATGAAAAAGGATTTCCCCTGTTTACCGTTCATTAAAGAAAAGGGGCCAAATGGGACTTAAGAATTGCACCTTTTGACAGTTTCACAAGAGTCATGTCTGCATCCATCAAAGGTAAACATGAAACTAACTCAAGACAAAAACCCTGACCTCAGTTTGAAACATAATTTTTTTATTCTGTATTGATGAAGAGAAATGTAATTTTTAAGATGAAGGCTCACGGTATCATACACTGACAGCATCACCAGTTAAGACGTGTTTACAAGAGCCTATAAAAATAAGATCCTTTGCAAAAAAAGCTGGTTTGACCCAGCTTGATCTTTTTCTAAAACACCATGAGAAGAGAAGGGGGTAACTTTTCTTTTACAGTCCCCTATTTACTATGTAATTATTACATGTAAGCAACTGTAAATTACTGTGTAATTACTCAGTTATTACAGTAATGTACCTGTAATTACACAGTAAATTACTATAATTAAAACTAATTTTAGTGGGTAATTACAAAGGGTGTAACTCTATATCAATATATCAATTTGAATGATTCATGATTCAGTTATTTCGAGGCAAAATGAAAATATCGATCTATATCGTCATCATATGCTCAATGTGAATCCAAACATATCGATGCAATATCATATTGTGATAAAGCTGGTGATTTACACCCCTCGTAATTACAATCAAATTATGGTTTATTAGTACCTCAACTACCTACTAATTGATTACTAAATCTTGTCAACTAATTTCATGTTATTACATTGTAATTACCGTCAACACCTCGCTCCTATCGGGTCCTAGGGGGTTACATTCATGCTGTTCACACTGGAGTCTGATGGTGGTTGAATTTAAGATGCAACCTGAACATCTACGCCAAAAACATCAGATTTGAGCATTAGGACCTGCAGTGTGAACGTAGTTTTAGAGAGATTATGAATTTACAGCTAGTCTGATTAAGACCAAAATAATTTGTTGTCCTCTTAAAACAGCTCCTCTTAAGGATGCCCTCATCATTGTGGAAACCTTTAAATCCCTGTTATCAGTTTAGCATTCCATGATTATTTACACATGATGCATGTTGAATGACCGTACAAACCAGCTGCTAACAGAACGCCCTCACCCAGAGTGGTTGACCAAGGTCAAACACTACTAATCATAAAAGACCCCAAGAAAGGGGCAAGCCCACCTGACTACTGACCAGTCATGTGCCTCTGTGCAACATGGAAGCTCTTGTTCTGGAAATAGAAGCTCACATTTCCTCTCATTCAATCGATTGCTCCTCTCATGTTTTTTTTTTCTGTCCTTCTTGTTTTTCATTTTGACCTTACCTTTCTACCTTTTATCCAATATGTGTTTTTATGTAATAATAAAAAAACATTAAGGTTTTCTTTTATTTACTTTTTTGAATCTCATCAAGTTTCTTTTATTTTTCTCTACATTTTAGTTATTTTTTTTTCCACTCAACATTTTATAGTAATTATGTCAGTGCTGTTCTGTAAATCCTGATCACCTCTTGCTATAAATAAATGAGCATGAACCTTTCAGTTCACACAGAACACACATACACTTACTGTCACACATTTCTAACAGAAAAAAAAACAACCTGTCATGCTGTGGGATTTTTGGACAACAGGCTGTCCTTCAGATACAAACATTGAAACCCAGCTTTCCCTTTTAATCTTGGAAGTCAAATGCCTTATTATTAGACAGCTAAGCAACCTAACCACTATTGAAAAAAATGCAGAATGAACAAAAAGTAAAAAAAAAAGGAGAGGGGGTGCCTGGGGACAAACAAATACTGCAGCTCTTATTTGACACGAAAACAATTGAGGTGTTTCAGTTTATTTCTCTGAAATGTTCTGATCAACAGACTATGACATATTAAGCACAGAAACTTCAGTATCTGTTTCCTCTTTTCTCTCTCCCTCTCCACACACACACACACACACACACACACACACGTTTTTGAACTCCAGCCTTGTAAAGGATTGTTCTGCTCAGCACCTTCACATCTGATTAATTGACTTGTCAGCACAGTATTTTTATCCCGCTCCCTTGTGTAGTGTGTGTGTGTGTGTGTGTGTGTGAAACAGAGGAAGCACCTATATGTGTGTGTCTGTGTGTAGATATAGGGTGTTTGCAGTCCTTCCCAGTGTCCTCTCTGTACTGGTTTTACTCCCTTGGTACTATGACAAACAAACCTATAGAAATGTGTGTGTGTGTGTGTGTGTGTGTGTGTGTGTGTATGGGGGTGGGCAATTTGGAAAACCAAGTTTTTATTTTCAGCAACTGCAATTATCTAAATTCTGTCACATTTGGGCAACCTGAAGCTCTTATATAAATGTGATAGTTATGGTATAGCTGTAGCTGTCAACACTGGTGTGTGTGTGTGTGTGTGTGTGTGTGTGTGTGTGTGTGTGTGTGTGTGTGTGTGTGTGTTCACAGAGCGACAATCAGAAGTTAGCTGAAGCTTCTCCTGTCAAACCTCTTTCTGACACGCAGAACAGGCAAAGATCACTTAATAAGCTGTTAGAAATATGTATTTCATCTAAACATCTGTTTGTTTTTTTCCGACCACATGTTGCAACAATATGTTCAAACGGCGCTAATTAAAAACTTTTTTGCTTTTATTCAAACACTGTTGATTGCACTCAGTCGCCTGCACACACGCACACAGGAACTGGCATGCACAGCCAAATAAAAATATAGACAAACATTAAAGAGTTTGGGGAAATTAGGAGGAACGGATAAAGAACTTCAGAACTCCAAATCCCAGCCTCCCACTGGGGAAATTCCAGAGTATTTCTTGCCTTCAGAACCAATCGGGAAAGAGCTAAATGAGCCGCAGTCATCAGAGGACTGACTGATTGGTTTGGGGCTTTGTGGATGAAGATACGCAGCTCAGAGAAACACATTCATCTCCAAATCCCAGGCAGGAAGTCTCAGTCTGGCACCACATGTTGGTAAAACATTTGTTTACACAGGCTGGCGTTCAGACTGATGTGACTGGATCTCAGCTGAGTCACAGGAGGGAACCGTACAGATCCAGCTGACAGCTACTGTATATAAACAGCACAAACTCCCAACAACGGCTAATTCCTCTACACTCACTGCACTAATATTAGCTCTTTGGTTTTTGCTCCAAGGAATGCTGTGTGATTTATTTATTTTTTTTAGGAAAACTGGAAGATTTTTGTTATATTCCTGGTTCATTTTGTCACAAAGAAGACCATTTAGCCTAATCCTAGAGGTTTTCAGTTTATTTTATTTAAGTAAAATGAGTAATGTTTGCTATTTTTTTTATGGACTTGTACTTTATGCTTCATTAGCTCAAAATATAAATTATTACTGCAGAGAATAATGAGACAAATGTATTAGGGGTGTAATGATACAGAACATTCACGGTTCGGTTCAATACTTTAGTCTCACGCTTTTTTTCGATACAAAAAGAAAACTATCCATGCCCTTTTTAACTTGCAATTTATTCATTTAAATTAAGTATGAACATTTATTTAACCTCAAGTCCAGTTTTTAAATTAAATGTTGCTGAAACAGCATATTTCTCAGTGGACCTAGAATAGACAATGCAGCCTAGGTGGAGTAGTCGAACACAGATCCACTGATCCTTCAACACAGAGCATCTTAGGAAGACAAGTTGATAAAATACATTTTAAAAATCTATATTGTTTGATACAAGTCTGTATTGAACCTAAAGCACCGTATTGAACAGTTCCATACGGGTACATGTATTGTTGCACCCCTAAAATGTACGTAAGGAAACATAAATAAAAATAATTATCACACAAATATGTGTGAAAGAAATTAAAAAAAGTTGTTTCTGTTATTTTTAGAAGTCAAACATCTTGGGATTTTAGCTGATGCCAGTTTTTAGAAACCGGGGAAGCAAATGGCCAATTTATGAAGCTGATTTGTTTGTTTTTGACCTAAAAATATAGTAGTTTATTATTCTAAAAAAAAAAAAACACTGACCAATGCTAATATTATTGTGTTTTAGTATTGTCAGTAGCAGGAACAGCATGCCTTAATGAAACAATAAAAAACCTTTAGATATTAAGCGATTAGGCTGCTGGTCAGATCTGCAGTGATGACATCATCAAGGCAATGATCAGGAAACATACTGTAAACACAAATTAAAAATAAGTTCTCATATTAATGCTGCTAACGACAGATCTCCAAAAAAAATAGCCTTCACCGATTGATTAGTTGAACTGCTTCTTGCTTTTTTATTTGTTTGAGTTGGTAAAATAACTTTTCCCCACTTTTAAATGTTAAAATTATTGGCATCAACAACAAAAGAAGTCTTGTTGCCAAAAGACCAACAGCTGCTGAATAATGTAGAAACTTCACCTGTTTTATTATAAACAATTTTTATAAAGTGATTTTAAAAAAAATGTCTTCATACTCGGCAAAAAAAATTGCTGCAATATATAATATCAGTCAAAATGTGGATGTTATTTTGCAGTTTCTGGCTCATATTTTTAATGCAGTGTGTCTCCTGTTAAGTGTAAATCATGATGGGTCTACAGTAGTTTTAAGCACAAACAAAACTTGCTAGCAAGGCTTCACACACACCAGCTAGAGAAACTAGTCTGATGGCTACATTACAACCCCATTATGCCATTAGCATCATGCTAGCAGGACATGATTTATTTTTAATGCTTAGCTGTGTCCTGCTGTGGTTTGAGGATGGGGCTCAGGGCGTAGGCAGGTATTCTGATGGAACTTGCTTGTCATTAATAAAGTGTTGTGAGGGTGCAGGTCAGCAGCTCAGGCAAAACTTATTTGACAATTCCTAAAAGTTCTTTTAGCACGTCTGCATTGAAACAGGTTTTCCAGATTTGCAACAGGTTGTGGGAAATAAATCAGGGTGTGAAAGAGCAGCTAAACTACACCGGTGTTGTGCCGTGCAGAGGATTCCATGTGTAGTGCCTTATACAACAACAATACATTGTGTTCTGTTTTCCTCCTGAGTCTGCCATCATACATCACCCCTGATGTTGTTCATTTACAGCCATTTAGTCTTCTATTGACGCTTTAGTTTTATATACTGTGAAGTTCTTATCACAGTCAATTAAACATGTCATTCATCTCTTTTTGAATGTGTATAGGTGTTTTTGTGTGAGGCCCAAAACTACAAATCTATATTGAATAAGGCTATTGAATGAATAATAAATCTAACTTGGAGCCCTTCAGCAGCTCAGAGGGCGCGCTGTCCCAGAAAAGCCGGAGCGGCGTTCACTCTGGTTTTATTCCTCTCTTTATGGGAGGCTTGTTCACCGAAGAACATGGTTTATTCAGCGAAACAATATCTGGAAGTTCGCCCGCTTAGGACGGCGCAGCGGGGGGAATCACATGGATCAAAATGCACAAGCCAGAGCACAGAAACACAGATTACTCCACACAGTAGGAGAGTGACCTCTTTCTCTGCTGAGAATGTCAAAACACTGCTTTATCTTCACATATAGCAAAACAAGATGTTTGCTGTTGTTTCAGGGTTTTAAAATGGCAAGTTTAACCTTTCTGCCTCTCATCACGAACCTGCCTTTAAATTACATTCATATGGAATTAAAATACTGAAACCAAAACTTTACTAAAGCCTAGATATTTTTTTTTAAAGAGCAACAGGACAGCTCTGCAGGTCAAAACAAAACTCTCTCTTGATTTGTTAAATTAAAAAATACTAATTATCTTGCCTATAAATAGAAAACTTTCAATTTTTAATGATAAAACTGGAAACTGAAAGTTCAGTCACAACATTTTAAAATAGATATTTAAGTATGTTAAACTCATTTATAGCTTCGCTCTTTATAAAGTTTTATTCTTCCATTAAAAATGCAAAATTTTTATATAGGTTTTCTTTTTTGGATTGCTATTCCTGCACTAAAAATGACCTAGAATGGAGAAAGTGTTTGAAAAAAAAAAATAGCCCAACAGACGAAATCTATTGTTTACAGCTCTAAGAATGTAGATGCTACAGGAAATCATTAAAGCCATCAAGATGACGGCCGTGACAATATTTACTCTTCACAGTTTGCTCTGTAGTTGTCGGGTTTTTAATTAGTTTGGTTAGTTTCCAGACGAGGCGACTGCAGAAAGGATGAACGTTGAAGCATTTGGTGTTTGTAAGTTGAGCAGAGTTTCTGCTTTAAGGTGTTAGTGAGCAGAATCACTAAGTGGACTGTCATATTAGTGGAGTTCAGGCCGTTAGCTGCTGAAGTTAGAAAGGATGTTTTCCCTCCCTGGGTGCTCCTGGGAGGATAAACAGGCCATCCATAATTAACGGCCGCTCCGCCTTCTTTCTGATACACTCTACTTTAAAAAGAACAACTGTCACCTACAGTTAGGGAGGGAGGAGGTGAAACTGAGACGCAGAGATGAGGAAGATCACACTTAGGATACAACGAACGGTACAAAGATGCATCGCATCAGGCTCATAGGTTCAGAATAAAAAAGACAAATATATATGTTCAGAGTAACACAAATACACACTCAGGCTCAGGGGGTGAAAAAAAGCTTTTTCTTACTCGGAGCATATTTTCCTTCTGGCTTTAAAATGAACAGTGAATGTCTTTTTAATTCATTTAGTGAGAATAAGTTAAAGAATAAAAACAGAAAGCTTCCACTTCATGTTCTCAGAATACAAAGACATTTATCTGGAGTTCTTATTGCACCACATCATGTCCTCAATACATCCACATGTTTATCACCAAGATGTTCGCTGAGCGATGAGAGGTTTTAGATAATAAAAAAATGCGATTTTTAAACTGAACAACCACGAGCTTAAATCAAACTTTATTTATAGCACCTCCTAGTAAGTACAAATACTTTATTACTGTACTTAAGTAGATTTGTTGTATCTGTACTTAAGTAATTATTTTTCAGCCTACTTTTTACTTCTACTTACATGTTTAAAAAGGCAATAGAAAGTTGTTTACTTTTTATTTTATTTTTGCTTGTTTTCATTCCAGCTTGTTATTGTAAAAATAAATACTCTCATATAAACTGTTCCTCCTAGATAGAGTGAATTTAACTGTGGTTGAATGAGAAGTATAAATATATAAAACTCTGAT
>JAUBOC010000050.1:6027210-6043189 GCA_032275365.1 Anablepsoides cearensis | reverse complement strand
ATGAAATGAACATGTTTTGTATAGACCAGAGATGTGTCCTAACTTGTTCTAGGACCCCCATAATAGGAGACCTTTAATGTTTTACTTTGTAACTAAAATTATAATTAATAATCATTAAATGTTTTTGTCTTGTTGCTGGGAGTGAAAACTTGTTTTAAAGTAAAAGGTGATAAAAGCATATGTTCCACCTGTTATTTTGAAACAATAAAAAATGTTTGATTCTGGGGAAAAAAAGAAAATATCTGATAAGCAAGTTTTCCATTCAACAAGTGACTTTTAGTTGTTTCCATCCAACCAACAAGAATAAGCAATGTAGTGGTACATATACTAGTACAAAATGCCCTAATACTCAAAATCAATACCAGTACTCAATACTATCAATACTCCATTGTTACAGTTTGAATTTTATACTGTATTTTTAATTTGATCCAGTCAGAGGGGCTGTAAGTTTATAAGGAAGAAGAGACATCTTGTTCTAAAGTTACTGTGTAATGTTTAGGTTCTACTCCGTACCTACATAGTACTGGCGAGTACCCAAACTGATGTACTCGTACTCAGTTTGAGAAAAACTAATATTGAGACACACATAAAGCAAAGATGAGCAAAACTTCAGTAAGTTTAAATGTTTACATGTAGTTCAGACTCAGTCCTGTGTGATTATGTTCAGTCAAGTTTATTAACCAGATTAATGACAGCTGCTGCCCTTCAGTATTTATACTAGTCATACATTTACTCTGCATATGTGTCAAATGATAAAATCAACCTATAATGATTTTAAAAATTAGTAGTAACTTTTTGCATGTTTTAACCATCTGTTGAATAGTTTTAGGACGGAGTATCTGTCTCCCTCTCGGCCATCCTGTGAGCAGTGGAGGTGTAGGAGAGGGTGTTAGTCCAGAGCTAATTTAACAACATATATCTCCCTTCAGCCCTCCAGAGATGCAGTTAAAACACCTCCCCTATAAAAGATAAATGCTCACCGGCTGACCCTGAACTTGGCAAAGGGAAGCTGATTTAGCGTGTGAAACTAAGCAGCGGTACCATGGACAGATCCTGAGTTGCACCGGCCAACAGTGACCACAGAGTCCTGTAGTTTCACTCTCTGTTTTATGTACTTATATTTACTAAACAAGCTGCTGTAGTTGGACAAAAACTGGGCTGATCATCTCTAGCTCCCTATACAAGACTTAGGAGAATAGTGGAACTATTTCTATATGAATACATTTTTTAATTATTTAGACACCGTATTATACAGTGCATGAATACCAGCTGTAGAGTTTAAATTAAAAAAATCATTGCATGTTTTTTGTGTTAGATTCCCAAATACCTGAGTGAAATATTAATGCATTGGATGCATATGCACATAGTATTTGTTTGGTTTAAATAAGGTCAACTGTATGAGCAGGCACTAACTGCTTCATGCCTGCACTCCCAACAACATACACTCAAAAATCAGGTTGTTGGATTTACTTAACCGTTATTTCAAGTGGTTCCACTAAATTAACTGAGTTGAGCAAATCTAAAGCACCTTGCACAATTACCATGAAATAAATAGCAAAAGTTACGTTGGACTTACTCAACACTGTTAAGTGGAACCACTTGACATAACTGAGTTAAGTAAATCTAACAATCTGTTTTTTTTTTGAGTGTAAGAGTGTTTAGTGAGTTTGGTTGTTTTGAATAAAAAATGCTGACACAGTTTGAAGATTCATGAAACACAACCTGTGCAAATAATTACATTTTGAATTTGGGCCTCTTGTAATACCGCTTTCAAAACCATTCACTAGTTCTGAAAAAAAAACACAACATAAAAGGTAAAAATAAATGAAAATATATGCTGGTTGTCTAGATTTTCTTCTTCCATTTCACAAGATGCAACAGAAGCAATTAATCCCATGTGGCAAACATATGTGTTTACACTCATTCATCTCCACTATGCAGTCCCATGTGAGTGCCCTCTCACACACACACACACACACACACAAAACATGGGTGAACATGACTCTAAACAGCAGTTTGCTCATGCAGAAAGTTCTCTCTGAAATCCTGCGTTGTTCTGATGTGAGGGTAGAAAGAAGCTGCTAAACTCAGCTGTTCTATAGCTGGAAACAAAAAGGTGACTGCGTTACGCCGAGCTGCTCACATCAACAGTGTTTGTTCACTTCGACGTCACAACTTGCTTTACCTGATGTCCTGCATGCACTGTTTGTGTGCGGCGGTGGGTCAATGACACGTAGGTGAAAACACAGCGAGTGAGTTCTCAGCTTTAAACCAGACGTGCAAAATAAGCACTAAAGACGTGACGATAATCTACTGAACAACTGGACAGTGTTCACACTATATGCCTGAGGCAATAGACTAGATTTAACATTAGCGGTAAATATTATGAGCACACAATAAGAATTAATTATAAGAACTGCAAACACTGCAAAAATACCCAAACACCTAAAAAGGCAGTGTGTCAGATGATCAACTGTAAAAGCTTCAGTTTCATAAATAACCACATATAGTCTGTAATGTTTTTGTCATTCATTTAATTTAATTTTAGAGTGTTCTGTTTAGGGGTTAAAGGAGCTGCAAGGCTATTTGTACTGCACCAGTGGGAGTGGTGCATTGTATTAAAAAGATTCATTATAAAAGAATTCCAGTCAGCATAAGTTTTTGTTAGGTTTTCTGCAACCTGTGAGGAGGGAACTTGTTCATCTCAAATCCCACAACATGCAGAGGGTTCACTCTGTATGTCACAGCTTGTATATGTGACACATCATATCAGAAAGAGGATTAAGTCAATTTTGGTCAAAGTGGCCTAATAACATTGTCTGACTCTTGGCTTTAAAAGCTACATTTTGACACTTAGATCGTTCTGATATCATAAGTGGATCCAGACATATTACGTAATTTGTCTAGTTGGTTACGATGATACATTAATATTTGGTCTGAATCCTCATCTAAGGATTTTCTTATGTTATTTTAAACAGTAAAACATCAAATAGTATTTGAATATTGAGGTTTGCTAACTGAAAAGATACAAAACCATTGCTAGCTCACAGGGAAAATCTCAAATTTTTAAATTTTTTTTTTTTTTCAAGATCAGGTTTTTGTTCACACTTGATTTCAGACAGTTCATATTGATACATTAATAAGGTATTTCTTTGTTAGAATTTGACAAAATGCAATTTTTGCAAACATTTAATAAAAATCTGCCTATTTCTTCACACCCCACTTTTAGACTTGATCCTCATTTCATTATGATGGGTCACATATATAAAGTCAAAAAGTCTAAACATTTTTTAGGCTCATGATTTTAGTACAACAGACCAAATATTAGGTAAAAAAAATAGTCTGCTGTTGATTTTGAAACAGTCCTAACAGCTCTTAAATAATGCTGTAAGAAATCCCCGCAGCTCCTTGCTTCGTCAGGCTGACAGGTCTTCTGTGTTTTACTGTCCAAGTCAAACTCTGACTTCTTGCCGTTCTTAGAGCTGCTCCAGTCTGATATACTGTGAGCACACAGAAAAACAGAGCGAGAGCAATAATGTGATGACTCCCTGCTGCCTGATGGAAGTAAGGGAATTTATTTGTGTGATGCCTTTAAAAACAAGTGATGCAAAGATAACATAACATTTAGTGTGTAGCTTTTTTAATTGTTTGTTGAACAATTTACTATAATTGTTTTTTTAACTTCTCTTCTCTTTTTCTGAATAAGTATTTGTGTGCAAGGATATGTGTGAACCTGAAAACTGCTGAACTGAACTGCCCTTGAGGATGAATGAAGTTGTTGAATCTGAATAAATGGAAGTAAAATATAAAAAGAAAACTAAGAAAAAGGGGGGAATTCAGTCCGATCAAGTGGGGATGCCCAAAATTTCAGTTAAAAAATTAGTTTTAAGCTGTTTATTTTTTTTATTATTTTTTTTTTTTTTTTACTTAAATCTGTCAATGAAAGAGTTCCAGACACTCATGGTCTAGGTGATGAGATGCAGCTGTAAAATCTCAAACATACAAAAGTGCTTCGATTTAAAAGTCCAGATCAGGACGTTGAACCGGGCTGTGTGGATGCAGAGGCATCAGGAGCAGCAGCTGTAGAGATTTACTGAGGCAGCTAGGGGAAACAGAACTACAGTAATCAATGTGGGGCTGAAGTGAAAGCATGAATGAGCAGCTCCATCTTTAGCTCTCAGTTTCCACTAAACAAAAAGCAACACTTTTGACATGTTATTGAATAAGGGATTAAAGTCACCCCCCAGGTGGAAAAATCTCCACAATCTGAGGGAGTTTTGTGAAAACTGACTTTAACACAGATGGGTTTGAAGGGAAAAATCCATCAAAGTCTAAAAATAATAAAGGTTATTTCTGTATAAATGTATCTGTTGAAGGTTTAACACAACAGGAAACGCTTTAAGTCTCTTTGTCTCATAAATGCAGACTAGTCGTTTTCCTCTCCTCCTCCTCCTCTTCAGTGAAATCGATTTGTCTCTCAGACACCTGTTAGTCCTCTGTGCTGTGTTGTGTTGAGCCGAGCCGTGCCGTGCCGTGCAGTCAGTGACCTACCTTTGTCATGCAAACGCAGGCTGAGGTCCGCTCGGTGCCGGTAGGCGTGCTCCAAATCCGCCCCGGTGGAGAAATCATCAAGTTTCACCTTTTTCACCAGGAAAGACCTTGGCATGATGGTGACACACACACACACACACACACACACACACACACACACACACACACACACACACACACACACACACACACACACTCACAACAGCACACAAACGCGACACACAGGCGGAGGCTTGTCCAGCGTGCCGATGGGTCCACAGAACCACAACAAGAAGACGGTCTCCTCTACAACTGATCCGGTTCAGAAAGTCTCCCCTACGCGCGCCTGACCCGGTCCGGTTCTTGTGCAGGAACAGGGAGAAAACGCAACTTCAGCACCGGACAGCTCCCACCGCTGAGGTGGTGGAGGGGAGGAGGGGGGAGGAAGGGGGGCGCCTCGTGCTTTCTGCGCTCGCGGACAAGACGGAAGACAGAAGGTTCTGTGAGCTGCGAGGAAATGATTTAAAACCATCAGAAAGAAGAGGAGAGCAGAGGAGGACACCCCGCAGCGAGCCTCCGGGGGGTGGAGGAGGAAGAGGATGAAGAGGGAGGTAAATAAGAGGTTAAGAAAAAATAAAAATAAAAGCTTTTTTTGTTTGTTTGTTTTTAATATTATTCTTTTTAAGTCCTTTTCTCCAAAGTATAGTCCTTATAGTTCCGCTTTATGACTCAGGTGGTCTCAAAAAGAGTCCGGATGGATCAACAGCTTCCCCTCTTCTCCCTCCTCTCTCTCTCTCTCTCTCTCTCTCTCTCTCTCTCTCTCTCTCTCTCTCTCTCTCTCTCTCTCTCTCTCTCTCTCTCTGGATCCCTCCTTCTTCACTCTCTTCCCCTCGTCTCTCTCTCTCTCTCTGCAGCTCCGAGCTGTTCTCGTGAGTGTGCCGTCTCGCGATCAGCTGTTGGTTTTTATATACGGCGCAGTGCGCGCGCGCAACAGAAGGAGAGAGAGGCTGAGAATGGAGGGATGGATGGATGGATAGACACACGGGTGGAAGGAGTGCTTAATTTAATCCATCCCAAGTCCCCCGGGAGCAGCGACTGGCCCGGATGATTTATTGAAGCTGTTATCACCCCCTCTTTCTCTTTCTTTCTCTGTCTTTCACTCTCCCTCTCCCTCCTTTTTCTTCAGTGTGTGCGTGCGTGCGCGCAGGCGAGGCGCCATGTTTCGTGGAGATAAGAATGAATATTTTTTTCTAGCATTCATTGACTTGATTTAGCTATCTTTAACGTGGAACATGCATTCTTAATACTGTCCCTTTGTGCAGCAGATTAATTTGTTTATTTTTATGTTTTGCTGTGGGTGGGTGTCCACTCTTTCCCACTTTAAAAGCTCATTCTGGTGTTTTTTTTTTTTTTTTTTTTTTTTGTGATGACATGAATTTTAAAGGGGGATATTAACTAGCTTGCTGAGAGCTTAAAACTTATCATTAATGTAGCCCTGAAGGCAAAGGGGGGAGGGCCAAATGGAGTGTTTTACAGTAGCCTAACTACCAGATTAATGTGAAGGTGGAGGAATATCTGCTCCAGGGTCAGGGTCACACTGGGTTCACTCACAAACTTTTATTGCCAGATAATAAGTGTGAGAAACAAATCAGATTATATACAGCATTTCATTTTTTTATTATTCATATCTTCAACTGGGACAGGTACATGAAGGCCCCATCTAAAAAACAAATTTGCCCCACAAAGTAGTTCCTCCTAATAAATGATGTACATTGCTTGCCCTCTGTGTTTTTTTAACTATTGCAGTTTTAAATAGAATTTTAAACGTTTTTTGGTAATTCATTCTCAAATTTGTACTTATTTACAGTGATTTGATTAAAGTAATAAAGTAACAAATACTTTGTTACTGTATTTGAGTAGTGTTTTTAGTTATCAGTACTTTAGTCATTTTTTTCAGCCAACTTTCCACTTTTTACATTTTCACACATCTGTACATTCTACTACTTACCTATTTAAAAATAAAAGTAAGAAGTAGAAAGATTTTTTTTCCTTTTTCCTTTTGGCTCTTTTTACTTAAATAGTTTAGTTTAGTAAATGTATTATTTTTCATTTAAAAACAAAACAAATATCATACATACATTTTACATCAGAAATTTACTGAAGTACAAAAAATGTCAGATACTTTATGACTTTTACTCAAGTATGGAGGTTGTTTTTTTTTAATTCAATCAAACAAAAAAGCAGTCTCAATCAAAAAATGTCAAAAAATAACTTCAGCCAATAAAAAAATAAATTTTCAACAAAAATAAATTTGGTTGAACTCAAAGTTTTGAACTCAGAGAACATGAACATCCGGGGCGGGGCCTCAGGAAGAATAAAATATGTTCCTATTGGTTAATGTGGACTAAAGCGATTTCTGAATAAAATAATATTAAAGGCCAATATTAAAGGTTATTTGAAGCAGGTGTACTCTTACATAGCTCTTCCTTAGGCCCCGCCCCTGATGTTTATGTTCTGAGTTTTACCAAAATGCATGCAACCTTTTTTTTACTTTCACAAAATTAAATTGTACAAGAGCTGCTTTTGGCACAAATAACGTCCGGTGACGGATCTCTGACTTTTTTTCCACATTGTAGACTCCAGCAGGAAGAAACCCCCTGCAGTGATGTATGCTGCAGTGCGAGGGGTCCCCCAGGAGTTCTGTGTGTCAAGGAGCGATGAAAAGTGTGTGCAACAATGAACGCCAAACAACCATCGCCTGGTCGGCTGCCGTTTGACCTTACTGAGCACTAGATTGTTTGATTGACAACCAAGGGGGAGGGATATATAATGATTGATTGGGTATAAATGAAAGTTTGTTTGGCCAGTGACAAATTAAAATTTGCTACTCCTAATTTGTCATTTAAAGCTTCTTTAAATGAGCTCATGAGCTACTGGTTGGAGACCAAGGTTATAATAGTTTTGGATTTTACGTTATAGTTTAGTTTTATTTAGTTGTGACATTTTTTTCTTTTAATTCAGTTAGTTTTAATTAGTTTTTAGTGTGGATTTGCTAGTTGTGCCGTAAGCTGCCCACAGCTAATATGAAATTGATCAAGTTGAAAAAAATAAATTAGTTTTATCAGTCCACACAGCTCAAAATAAATTGACAAACATTAAAATAAAGGATATTCTATTTATAATTTCAGTTAGTTTTAGTTAGTTTTGTAAAAAGATTATACAGTTTCAGTTATCGTTTTTTTATTATAGTTTTTACTTATTTCAGTTAATTTTATTTTCAATTCCAGTTTTCGTTATTTAGTTATTTTTAGTTAATAACTCTGTTGGAGACCCCTGCTTTAGAAGATTGACCACTGTGGTATGAGCACAAGGCCATATTGGAAGGGGCAGGCTGTCAGTGTAAACAGCTTATCATGGCTAGATTAGAAATGCATATAAAGTTTGTCATTGGTTAATTTTTTACAACATCATTCATTGCAGAAATGTTGGCAACATGTTTTTTATTTGATATAATATGTACTGACAAGCATTTCTATCAAATGAAAACTATGGCTGCCAATAGCAAACTGACTTTGATTGATGCTGACCTTAAAGTAACCAGTGATGGTTTCATTTATCAGCTTCTTGCTCTTAACAATATGGCCGCTCTCTCCGGCCATTAAAAGTTAGCACAGTTAGCCAAGAAGACAAAAACAGGTGGAAAATCCAAATCATTGTTGTGGATGAATGACAAAGAATTTATTTTGGGTCACATTAATTTTCTTTTACCTGAGTGGCATTGTTCCAAATCCACAGACATGATGAACACTTTCAGGCTCAGAAGGGCTTGAGGGAGGGCTGGAGGGAGGGGTCCTCCTCTCCAGGTGGAAAAATAATTTACACACCACTGTTGGTCTTCATATGGGTTTTTGGTGTGTACTTGATGCATATTGTAGATAGAAACTTCAGCATAGTGCCAACAGTAAAGAGTTACTCAAACCCACATGTTGAATGAACATTTAGCTGTTTTTTTGGTCTTTAGCCAGCTGAGCTGTTTTCTGTTCATGATGTTGTAAATGAACTCATCGTCTCAGTCAGTCAGGTAGATGGACAGGACGGAGAGATGTCAAGTTAAAGAGGCAGGATGGGGATGATTTGCAGAGAAACGAGGGCAGCGAATAAAGTTTGTTTTCAGGTTCTGCAGTGATGATGAGAACGATGATGATGATTAAGACGAGCTAGGCGTCTGAGTTGCATAGATGACTTTAAAGTTAGATTCCTTATAGATTACAGGCTGCGTGACGAGCACTGTGTGTGTGTTCAATGTTCTTTTTGATGATGCGTTATGACTGTGAGAGCACCCGTGGCAGTCTGTGTTGTGTGTGTGTGTGTGTGTGTGTGTGTGTGTGTGTGTGTGTGTGTTTTCCTACCAGTCCATCTGTTGTTCTTAATCAGAGGAAGAGCAGATGAGTTCTGTCACCTGGAGACTGGCTCAGGGAGGTCCAATTAAAACACACACACACAACTGGCTGAACACACAATACACAACCACCTCTTTAACTACTGCCAGTTGACTAAAATAACCCCCAACATTAACAACATATTTTATCATCATTAGAGCCTGTGTAGATCCTCATTCACAGCCTAACAAACATGTGGACATACACACACACAATAAACAAGCACGAGATTTTTCCGAGCTCATCGCGTTTTTTCACACGTCATATATTTTACATATTTTAAATTTGGCTTTTTAAAAATACCTCTGGTGTTTATTCAAAGCAACAGAGTGACAAAGTTTTTGGATGAGAGTGGGGATGTGAGAGCGGAGTCGAGAGGGAGAAGTGGCAACATTTTACCACACCACAGACGAGTGCGAACTGAATCCAAAATAGGCAAACATTTGGTCATTTATTTTTTTATTTTGTCATCTTCACATTTCAATATCACCACTTTGTATTGTAGATAAGATATATATGAATACATATATCCATCCATCCACAAAGTTGCAATTAAAAGCTAAAGTTGATGATAAAAACCTGTATTTTTTAAAGGATAATTAAGTAAATGTGTGTTCATTTTCCTGCCATCTTAGCAAAATATTGTGTTAGCCTCAGAACAACATTTAATGTAATGTAAAGTAAATCACCTAAAACTGAGCATTCAAGTTGTCTGCTACAGCTAAATCGCCAAACAATACTCAGTTAGTTTTTGCAGTTATTGAGCCACTTTTGTCTGTCTGTTAGCAAAATATATCATGAAAGACTGGACTGATTTAAATTAAACTTTCAGAAATCAATCATTGGATTGACATCTACAACTGATTAATGTTTGGAGACAATCCACTTCAAGATGTCCGCCACAGCCAGCTGATATTAAAAAACACATAAAAGGTTACAACACAACATATTTTACAGATTTGGGGCACAAATTTGGTTTGAAAGTAGCCAAACATCGTCCCCAACACATAATCTGAGCGCAACACATTGCACAACATATTTACTTAAAATTTTGGCATTAACTGTTGGATCTAACCCTGTTTGTCTGTTAGCAAAATATTTCATGAACCACTACACAGATTCTAATAAAACTTTCAGAAAGTAATTATTGGGATGTACAACTACAACTGATTAACTTTTGTAGTCTGCCTGATTTCAGATGGTACAACTGATCAACCTAAAGGCCCTGTCACACTATGACATTTTAGACAACTCGATTTGTTAGCATTACAGTATGTACAAAAAAGAGACTTCCAGCTGATTATTTTTAATTCCATCTTCAACCTAGATGTCTTTAAAAATTTTACAAGTTGGCATAAGTTGTCTAAAACGTCATAGTGAGACAGAACCCTTAGCAAACACAATACTGAGCCAAATGTGCTAATAGCTCAGAGTCATTCTCAAAACATACTCTGGGTACTAACAGATCATGCAAGATGTTTTTTAAAAAGCTGCTGTCAAAGCTTTTGGGTGATGTTCAAGGACTGATAAGCTTCAATTAAGTGTGTATCTGGAACATTTGTGAGAAACACAAGCACCGGATGAAACAAACCGATTGATAAAGAGCATCAAAAGTCAACATGTCCTCTTTCTCTCTGTGTTTGCTTCTCCTTTGGTCTTTTGTGAAGGTGAGCCTTAGTTCTGTCCAGAAGCTGTTCTGTCGCAGTAACGCTAAATATTGCTGAGCAGCTCTTCTCATCAGGCATATACACACACACGCACAGATGGGTGCACACACACACATGCACACTTGCAGACACATGCAGAAATGCTGGGCTAGGGGAGAAATGTGGCCTGTTTCTTTGCAGTTTTTGATGACTCTCGTTGTACTGGTGAAACAGAATGCAGCTACATTAGCTCAGGATCGAGTGTCCCAAAACAAGCAACGAGAGGAGACCAAAAAAGAAGAGGGCAGACTTTTTTTCCCCTCTTCTTTTGAGTTTTCTTCCATGAGTTAAAAAAATAAACAAAATGAAATGGTTAAGATTTCTGTAAAGAATGTTTATCTCATATCACCTTTCACGTTGGAGTTTTAAACTAAGATTATTTCATCTTTTAAAAAAACATTTTTGCATTTTTTTTGTCAGATCTTGATACTGTTGTGCTAGCTCTTGGAGTATGTGTAATGCCACAACATCTTAAGATCAACATCTGCAAAACTGAGTAAGCATCGTTGTGTCTTTTCTAAGGTCGGTTGGCTGTGGCAGCCATTTTGAATCAGGTTGACTCCAAACAATAATCAGATCTGTGTGTACATCCTGTGATTACTGTCTGAAAGTTTTATAAAATTCTGTCCAGTGGTTCATGAGATATTGTGCTAACAGACAGATAACGGTTAACTCCCAGCATTAACTGCCTAAGCTCTAAGCAAATTTGTCATGCAATGAGTAGTCCTTGGATTATGTATTAGGAATGAGTCTCAGCTATCACCACACTAAATTTTAGTTCAATCGCTTTTAAATTGACTAAGTTATAACCATTTCTGTGTTTTTTAAGGTTGATTAGCTGTGAGGGCTTTATTAAATTAGGCTAACTCCAAAAGTTAATGAGTTGTAGATGTATAACCAATAATTCCCTTCTGAGACTTTCATCAATATCTGTTCAGTGGTTTTGGAGAAATTTTGCTAACAGACAACACACTAAATGAAAAAAATACCTTGCGCTTGGTTACTTTATCTATTTTCATTGTGCATCTTGTTTATTTATAGGTCATACAATATTGTGCAAACTAGAAATGTGTTCCTGGAAGAAATGACTTATTTTTAGAAAGACAAAACTACAAAGTTATGTATTGTTTAACATAAATTAACTCCGGATAAATTCAGTCAGCAAAAAAAGAGAAGATAAATGCTTCTGGCATTTAGCTCTAAATATATGAACAGAATCCAGACAACCAGTTTGTGTGTGCATACAGTGCATTTCTTGGCTGCCTAAAAAGAAAAGAAAAGAAAAGAAAAAAGCTCCACAGGGTGACTTTTTCCCCTTTTTCTCTGTGTATTTTCCTAAACTCTCTCCGACCCACAGCACTATTGCAAGTGATATTTCTCTTCCTCTCTGTGTCTTGGGGTAATTGTGTGAATCAGGAGAGATTGCATTTACCCCGACAGCTGAGTGGCGAGCTGGCAGGGTAATAAATGGCCTGATAACCAGTACTACTGCCATCGCTCTCAACACAGAAATAAGAAGAAAAAAATCATTACCCGCCTCAGACAAGCCTATCTTAAGATGTCACATGTGATCAGGAGATACATATTTTGGAGGCACAAGGTGGGAGTAAAAATGACAAAAGGAATGAGCGACATGTTGAGGACTTAAGTAAAGCTGTCACGACGGAGGAAACAGGTAGCAGGTTCTTTTGTTTTACAGATTGTCTTGTTTATTAACTGATTTGAACGAGATTGAGCCAAGAGTTGGAGGGTGAAGTTAGAAAAAGGAGGGCAGTGAGGCGTTAAAACTCTGTTTTTATTGTCTTTAATAAACTTTGCTTCTGACCAGATTGATGAGCTGACAGCCATACCAAATTGGCTGTTGTTCGTTTAAAACTATTTAAATCTCAAAAGTTTCATAGCGTTTCCTTAGTAGATATCTCTAGGTGTCCCAAAGAGGGAACAGTTACTGATTAGGTGTGGTGGGCTCACAAAACACAAGTCTTTTGATTGTAAAGGTTGCAGACCCCTGGACCAGGCCATTAGACAAAAGGCCCAGCTGATAACCAGTGACTAAAGCAGCTTATGACCACTTTGTGACTGATGTAAAGAAAACAGTTGTGTTGATTCTAAGGTCAGACTATAAGAAACAGAGTCAGAATCTACTAAATGTAATAAACTACACTTTCTAACCAGGTTTTAAAATCTTATATCCAGCCAAAAATTATTTTTGATCTTGTTTTGAGACTGATATACTAAACAAGAACTGATTGTGTAAAAATATTAATCTTGTTTTCAGAATGTGTCAGATTGTGTCTTGTTAGCCTGAAAATTTGACTCAAATTAAGTCAAAAATTTCTGCCAATGGAGTAAGAAATTTTTACTTAGTAAGATTCTAGTAATAAGAAAAAAATTGAGTCAAATCAAGTATTTCAAGAATCTTACCAAGTAAAATTTTATTTCTCCATTGGCAGAAAAGTTTGACTTAATTTGAGTCAAATTTTCAGACTAACAAGACAAATAATCTGACACATTCTGAAAACAAGATTAATATTTTTACACAATCAGTTCTTGTTTAATAAATCAGTCTCAAAACAAGATTAAATAGATTTTTTTTTGGCTGGATATAAGATTTTAAAACTTGGTTAGAAATACATTTTTTTGCAGTGTATAAGCTCTAAGTGAACCAGGAAGTGGTATTTTGGTATTTTTGTGTCTTTATTGCATGTGTAACTGACCTGTGACATGCATATAAATAGAATAGAAGAATAGAAATAGCCTTTATTGTCCCGCCGAGGGGAAATTCAGGTGTCACAGCAGCAGTTAAAAAAGAAGCAAAGAAAACATCTTTATATTTAAGAAACTTGATATAAACACAAACAATTTTATTCATTTTGTCACATATCTGGCATGTTTTCCTTTAAACTTGGCTCAGTCATATGTTTTACAAACATTAGTTGTTTTAGGCACTTTAAGTTGTCAGCTTTGTTTACATTTTTACAAAATGCAACCAAAAGATTTCCACATTGACTGCTGTTCTAAATTAAATACCAGAAATGACAATTTTAACAAAGTCTTCTTAAATAAATGAACACATTTTAGATTAGTTTTATTTGCTTGCTAATTGTGAAACTTTAGCAAATGTAAGCTACCTTTTCTTGATTTGGAACACCTGCTTTCCACAATTTGCGAATCCAACATATCCAATCTGCTGGCCCCTCCTACTCTGGGGAAGACCCACCCATTTATGTTTGGAAGAAACTCCTTACTCATGGTTCATGCTCTATTTTATGAAGCTTTACATCAGTCAGTTTCACATGATACAGTTATTTTAGCAGAAATATTATTCTGCTCTTGTTAGAAGTGCTACAGCTTGCTGCAGCTGCTATTTGTTAAAGTGAAGTGATAGTATTTGTTTTAAGATGTTCTTTGGTTTTGGCTCCACTTGGACTAGATATTAGCTCTTCAGTTTTGTCAGAATTAAACTATTTTTATCAATTAGATGTCATTCAAAGCTCTATCTACAACAGGTGAGATATTTACTGTTTTAAAGCCTTCCACAGAAGCCCATATCAAAATATATCAATTATCTCTTTAAGGAATTTCAACAGTTGATTTCACTTGAGTTTTTTAACAGATGAAATGATTTGGAATCAAAATCATATCCAGGCAGAAAGCCTCCTAAATGGTAAGATCAGACCCATAAATCTTTTGAGGCAAATCAAACCTGTAGACTCAGGGAAAACTCTTTACAGTTTTTGGTAAAAATGCAAATTTTGGCTTTGAAACTGACATTACTTATTCCGTTTGCTTTTATGTGCAGCACAAAGGCAGCCACAGCAGCATCAAGCTGATGTTTCTAGGACTTGTTTTGTTCCAGGATTGGATCACATGACAACAAAGCACTCTGGGATTGTGCTGCAGCCAACAAATTGTGTCAAATCACAGCAGATTTAGCCAGGAGTTGGAAAAGGATACATACAAGAAAAAAAAGAGTTTTGAATGCAACACCCTTTAAACTTAAAACTGCAACAACAAATACTGAATTTATTTAAATTTATCCAACCAAATAGTTTAAAATGTTATTCTTCTGAATAATCATATGAGTAAAGACTTCATGAACTGTTGGAGTGAACCCTGCTTTTATATGTTAACAAAATATATTATGAGCCACTGAATGGATTTTAATGAAGCTTTCAGAAAGTGATCTCTGGATGAATCTGAAATTAGCCAACACAAAAATGGCTGCAACTCAATCAGTTTTACAGATACTGAGCTAAAATGTGACATGGTATCTACTGAGTTATAAACTCATACTTAGAGCTTGTTATTTTGTGATAATGTGTTATTTTTAACATTGAAACAAAATGTATGCAACTACATGATTTCTTAACAGCTTTTTTAGTTTAAAACTCATTAAGCAATGTTTATTCCACCAAGGAATGAAAGACCTTTAATCAGGGTTAGTTTGTTTTGATAATATTTGTAAGTTTTTACATCAAAATGAGGATTGAGTCAAATTTGGTCAAAATAACCTCAGCTCATTTTTAAATTCCCGCTTTTTAATCATCCTGATATCATGAGCATTTCCAGAGATATGACTTGATTTGTCTTTCTAATCAAGATAACTCATTGATATTTTATTTGAATCCTAGTTTTAGTTTATTCTAATGAGGAATTTTTGATGTTATTTTAAAGATGAAACCTTAAACAATATTTGGATAGTAAGATTTACCAGCTGGAAAGAGAATAAAAGCTTTGATAGCTCGCAGGGAAAGTGACAAGACTTTATGGAGTTTCTTCTTAAAATTGTTTTTTTTTTTTTTTGCTGCTGCTCAAAATTTTAAAGACATGTAGTTAAGGTATTCATCATATTAAGACCAAATACAATTGGTGCAAACCTTTAATCAAGTCCCTCTCCCTCTTTCTACACAGTACTTTTGACACCCTTTGTATTTTTCTAGATGACAAACAGTGGAAACATGCTTTAAACAATCATGTTTATATTTCAAAGTGTGTGTTCGTACTGCAGCTAGACATTTCCAAAATCTTTTAAACTAGATGAAAAACTCATTGTTTCTTTTCAATGTACCAATACTGAGGTGTTAACAGGTTAGATTATAGGGAAATAAGGGAAACGAGGCCAGAATCGAACAAACAACTCATTTTCTGATACAGACCTGATGATGTTTCTGCCTCCTCCTTTTCCTCCTGACAGCTGTAGGTAGGAAGGATCTACGATAACGCTCCAGGTGCACAAAAGAGCGTTATCGTAGATCCTTCCTACCTACAGCTGTCAGACTTTATAACCAGCACCACGCCCAA
>JAUBOC010000050.1:5990734-6001725 GCA_032275365.1 Anablepsoides cearensis | reverse complement strand
TTTAGCTCTGAACAGATGATCGGTCCTGGAAGCTGAGAAAAACCTGGGATGTCTCAGTTTTTGGTACAGGGGTAATAATAAAGCTGTAAGGGACCGCTTCAAAATCTAGATATAGTTTGTCTCTCTTTGTTTCCAGGCTGCTGGTACTGTGGCTCTTTGTAGTCCTCATAACTTCATTAATTTTTTACTATTTTTTGCTCCTGCTTCAGAACATGGTCTGACTTGGCTCAATAAGGACTCTTGAGTGGCATAAGGGGATGTAAATGGGACATAAGTAAATGTGTTTTGATTGGCGAAGCAGATGACTGTTGGCTCTAGGGGTGTCCCGATACTAATTTTTCTGAAACCAAGTACGAGTATGTGTACTTCAGTTTGGGTACTTGCCATGTGTTTACTGAGTTAGAACTTAAACATTACACAATGACTTTAAAAACATTAGAAACATTAGACTGAACTCTGACTGTATCAAACCAAATATACAGCATGAGATAAATTGTTGCAACATTTTAAAATAAATAAAAATGTGAGCCATCATATCAAAATGAGGATTAAGACAAATTTGGTCATAATGACATGACATTTTCAGATTTAGCATTTTCATTTTAGCTTTAAAAGTTACATTTTAATACCTGGATCATCCTGAAATCATAAGCTTATCCAGAGATATGACTTATTTTTTTTTTTGTTGGTTACAATAATACATTACTGTTTGGTCTGAATCTTAATTTTATGTAAATTAATTTAGTGTTTTTATGTCAATTTAAAGAGGAAACCTCAAATAATATTTGTATAATAATATTTCCCAGTTGGAAAGAAACAAAAACATTGCTAACTCACAGGAAAAAATTCAAAATCTTAAGGCATTTTTCCTCAAAATCAGTTTTTTTTTTGTTTGTTTGTTTGTTACTGATGCCTCAAATTTTGTTTTTAGGACTATCTTTCAGACAGTTAATTCAAATGATACATTGATAAGGCATTAGTTTATTATATTTTGACAAAATGCTATTTATGTACATATTAAAATCAAAACTGAATATCTGCCGATTTCTCCACATTCCATTTTCACCCGCTTTGGATGTTATCATCCATTAAATGGATGTTATTAGCTGTTATCAGTCCCATACAATGGCTTCAGACTGACATCAGACTGTCCTGACTGTGCCGCCTAGTGGGTTCTCCATCCCGTAGAATGGCTTCAGACTGTAAGCTGGTTAGTATGAGGCATAAAGTCACTAAGGTTAATTTTTGAGAAAATGACATGGGCTACAATAAAGTAGACCGAAAGTATATGGCACTGGTAACCCACTAGGGGGCACTGTCGGGACAGTCTGAAGCCATTCTATGGGACTGATAACCACTAATAACATCCATTTATTGGACTGATAACATCCGAACCGGCTGCCATTTCAGACTTAATCCTTGTTTCAATGTGATGGGTCACAAATATTAAATAAGATTTTCTTTCACTTGTATAAATTTCCTAAACATGGAACTGACACACTTATCAATTAAAATGTAAACTGTAACACAATGAATGAGGTATCTGTATCAGTTCTGGGTATCAGGGCACTTTATACAAGTACGAATACTTGTAAAAATACTGGTACCAATACTCCTATAATTCCCTCTGAAGCTTTGGAGTGATTAAAATTCTGCTTTAAACAACAAGAACCCAAAACTCCAACGTTTTTCTATTGTTGTTGGTGAATGTCACAAGCATAAGTGATGTGCTCATGTGGATTATTGCACAATAAGAGTTTTCCCCTGACATTGAGAAAGCAAACCCATATGTCTCTATACATACTCCATAGCAGACTAACAGTCCTTGTAGCCCTCAGAGTATTTACAACAATTTGATCTAAAAACGTCTCATGATAAATAATTGCTCACTGTACTGTGATTATACATTAACATAACCGTTTTACTCTCTTTAACAACCCCCTGACGATGTAGTTGACTGGTCAGATGTTCAGGAAAGTACCAAACACCCTTAGTAATGCCCTTTTCTTATTGTTATCATACTAAGATAAGAAACTCGGGATAGGAGGAGTTGAAGAGAGGGAGCTGGCGACATGAGGATAAGGGAAGGGGGTAAAAAATGGCAAGAGAAGAGAGGTGGAAACAAGATGATAGGAAAGAGAGGGGGGGAGCAGAAGGTAGAAAACAGAAGATGGGGCAGGAGAGGCGTGGGGGAGATAATGTACTGTAGGCTGATTAATGTCAAAGACACTGAGTCTTGAATACTTATGAAGCAGATGTCAATGGAGCTTTACCCTCCAAGGTTACACAAAGGAGGGATGAGACGAGAGCTGAGGGGGGAGATGTCGGATTCACAGGCTGGAGAAAAGAAAAGAAAAGTAAGAAAACAAGGAACAAGTTGAGTGAGAAAAAAAATGGAAACAAACAGTGAGATTGTGACAAGTGATCGAGGCTGTGTTCATACTTTGAAAATGTCACTTCACATCAATTTTTTTTATTGTAGCACTTTATTCTTTGAAAGTCTAGTGTCCACACAATGAGAAAAAAACCTGTTCATTACGACATGAGCAGATTTCTGCATAATAAAAACAAACATCTCAGTGCATAGCCTTAAAATGCTATAGGTTGTTACCAAACCTCACAGAATGAGCCTTTACCTTAACTGAGTGTCGTCAGCAACAAAACGGGCAACAGAGGGTGTAGTGAGGTATATTCTTCAAAAAAAAAGTCTCACAATTCAACCAACAGCAACAGTGCAACACTGGTGTGAGACAGGTGGACAACAACAGACCTCACAGCCTGGTTGTTATTAATGACAAAGCAGTAACCTCTACACTCCAACTGGAATAAACTGCCTTAACCTCAGCTTTAAACTCTTGGGACAGTTGTAATGACAGTGGGATGTCTAATGACCTCTGGGCAGGAGAGAGGGTCATGAAGAAAGGTCAAGAGCAGAAAGGAAGTGACCAAATCTATTAACTTGACTAGACGGCGAGGTAGTGATCCGTCACCAAAGATGGTAAATTACAGCTCTTGGAGCTTTGAAATGCACTTTGTGTTTATTCCAAATATTAGAGAAAATGAGGAAGGAAGAACATGCCCATCCATTCATTATCTGTACCCACTTCTTCATTTTCAGTTCACAGGGGTCACTGTTGTCCATCTCATTGTGCGAGGGGCAAGATACACCCTGGACATGTTGCAAGTCCATCACAGGGACACTTAGAGACAAACAACCATCCATTCAGTCTCTCAATCACACCTAGAGACAATTTAGAGTTCCCAATGAGCCTAGCATTCATGTTTGTGGTCTGTAGAAGGAAACTGGAGTACCTGGAGAAAACCCACGCATGCACGGAGAGAATATGCAGACTCCACCCAGAAAGGTCCCCGGCCAGAATTCGATTATGCAACCCACTTGCTGGGAGGCAACAACTCTACTCATTGAGTCACTGTACTGCAGAGGAACATGCCAACATAGCAAAATTTGTCTGGCCCAGTTCGGACTCACCTATTTCACTAGTACCAGTTCAGGCTGGCTCGGTTCGGTTCGGTACGATTCCAAGCCAGATTCATGGAACCAGCCCTTTTTTTAGTACGTACTTCGTTGTGGTTCCAAGCGGTCCCAGTCGACACCAAAGTGCGGCATCAAAACACTGTTTGTCGCTGATTGGTTAGGGGGTGGAGTCATTGGTTGCTTCTGAGGCGCCATTTTTTTCAATTGTAGCAGCAACATTCACAATGGCAGAACAGAGATCCCAACCATGGTCCAGTGCTGAGGTGCAGGAGTTTTTGTGCTTTGTGGCAGAGGAGGAAATTCAAAGTGCACTAGACGGGTCGACTCGCAACGAAAAAGTGTTCAAGGAGTTGTCGGAGCTGATGGCCACTCGTGGCTACGAGAGAACCCTGAAGTAATGTTGGGACAAACTGAAAAAAGTTGAAGTGCGATTACTGCACGATTAAGGACCACAATGGAAGGCGCGGTTCAAACCGGTTCAAACCTACTGCTATGTTTAATGGTTGCTTACAAACAGCATCACCGCCACCATCAGGCAAATACCTGTAACAACAATTTTCAGACTGTGGAAATGCCCAAAACACACCCACTGGAACCGGACTGGAACGTCAATGGAAAAGCACCTGAATTGACCAATTCCTACACCGACTGTACCGACACTACACTAGGTGGCACTAGTGGAAAAGGGTATGTTATAACATGCACACACATTTGGCCCAGATACCACAAAGAATGACAGCCCTTTGGTGGCCCAGATGGGGTTTGCCAGACAGAATCCATGCATGGGCCAGCACCACATAAACCAAACCACAACCAGTTGTGGAATGCCATCTTCGTATCTGTGCACACCGGATATTTAATTCACCAGATAATTTAGAGGCGGTCTGATCAGTGAGTTTCACCATTCCAGGAGATGCGAACTATTTTTGTCCAAAGCCCAGTTTAACTCTGCGATCAGTTTAACAAGCTGCTGACTCACATCGGTGCTGATATCTCCTGCCAGAACACCAACTGCAGACAGTCGATTTCAGCTAAAAAGCTTCTGTCCATCTGTTTCAAGTTAGTGGGCAACATTCAGGAAATCATTACATAGAAAAATGAGTCTCTCTGATTGGTTGACGTGGCGTGTCAAGCAGCCAAAGTTTAATTTCTTGAACTCAAGCGTTGGCTGCTTTGCACGGAAACCGCGCATACCGCTACCTTGCACGCGTCGCTAATTGCGCCGCCCTGCCCCTAGACGCACGTCCACCATAGACTTTTCATGTAAACTGGCTGCTCCTGCTGCTCAAAACTCGTCCGGTGTGAACCCAGCTTCAGAGTAGAACTGCTCGTCCACATTGAAAAGAGTCAGCGGAGGAGGTTTGTGTCTCTGCGATTGCCTCAACTTCAAGGTGTTTTGGTCACTTTCATCAAGGAGGAGACTCCAGGGAAGACTCTTACTGTAGGGATTATATATCCACTCTAGACAGAGAACACTTTGGGGCATCCGAGGGATGAGCTAGTGACAGTCGCCTGGTCTACTCCTAGACCTGCTGCCCCCATGTTCCAAACTTAGATAAGCAGCTTGAAAAGGACATCTGGAAAAAAAGGAACTTTGGACCTGGAGTGCAACTATCAAAACACCAAGAAGTAGAAAGAAGGTTTAACCTTCACACTTCTTACAGGTCCAGTAACAATGCTTCCACAGGTGTTTTACTGAGGGGGGCTTCTTCACACGTTCGCTCAGATTCCGAGGTGAATTATGATTCTTATTATTCCTCTCTCATCTCCTTCTTCCTCTTCTCTTTCATATTTCTCCTCTACTGTCCTCTCCACCTTTCCTCTAATCTCTCTTCCTCTATTAGTAGTCCATTTACAGCATATTTAGTCTGGAGTCTGCCAACACTTGCTGCTCTCTGGAGCTTTATCAGGCCACTGATAAACTCTCCACACACACACACACACACATTTGCGTGCAGAGACCTGAGCATGCACCTGCTTTGATGAAGACCGTTTATGAAGTGTGTATGGTGTGTTTTCCTGCAGGCGAGCATGTTGTCCGTGTGCTTCAGGAGGAGATTTCTACAGGTACGGTCTCTGACGTTTTCAGCTCGACTTTCCTGTGTGTCACTAGCGCGCGCGTGTGTTTCCGTGCATCTTCCTTTCTGTGCTCGCCCATGCTTATGTGTACATGTTATCAGCAGTGTCCCAGTGTGTTCGCCAAGGGCCAGTCTATTTAGTGTTCATAACAAAGCCTTTTACTGAGGCTCCAATCAGGATTAAACTCTTATCAGCACACACAGACCACAGGACACGGCCATGTGAGAGTGTGTGTGTGTGTGTGTGTGTGAGAGAGAGAGACACACAGGAGCGGGGGGCAAAGGGGGATTATTCCCTACATATTGTGTTTATGTGCGTGGGTACTGCTGCACACAGGTGTGTATATGTTGACCATACACACTTGTGTTCGTGTTAATGGGGCTCGCGGTCAATTTATGCACATATGCAATCGCGTGTGTGCCTCTGATGTGTCCGGGTACGCTTGAGTGTTGCAGTAAATATGACACTCTGAAACCAGATTAAATCCTGATTCAAAGCTGGCAGTCCCCCCTGTGGGTTAGATAATTATCATCACTCTGTGCGTGCGTGTGAGAGTGTGTGTGTGTGAGAGAGAGAGGGAGGGGACCGAGAAACATGAGGTTGGGAGAGACAAAGGAAGGGTGTGAAAATACAGTTTTTCAAAGAAAGAGAAAAGTAACTCTTCAAACAGACCAAAAGAAAAAAAACATTCAGAAACAGCATTTAATTTTTCTCTAAACTTCATGTTCTTTGTGCTGAAAATCGTTTCATTTTGTGCTTTTTGCTGCCCGAGGCTGCAGACAATCCTAATACAGTCATCTTTGTGTTTTTATTATTAGGTCAAAGATCTGATCCGAGGGCTGCTCTCCCTTAAGAGACACAATATACAGTACAGGCCTTTCATTATCATGATAACTCACTGCATCTTATTATGAAGATTTAGTGTCATTAATATTCATGAGCCACGCTGCCACCAGGGAGGAGCCTGTTACAGACACAACAATGAACCAGCAAAATAAAAACGAACTCATGAATACCAAACTAAAGGATTATTTACTCACGGCTGTCTGTCTCACTCTATATGTTACGATGAAGAGGTTGAAAAAAAAAGAAGCTAAGAAAAAGAGTAAATCTTCACTGCTCACTCAGTTTTTTTTATATTGTTGAATCAAATATCAAAATCATGTGTGTTTCATCATTTTACAGAGAATCTCCTAAAATTGTCTGTTTTCACCTTTATTTCATTTATTGCTTGTTTAAAATAAAATCCCTAAAGCTTCTTTAAATATAATTAAATTTTAAATATTTAAAGTTAAATAAATAAATATTGAAAGTTAAATGTCTGAAAGATAAAACACTATTGTTTCTTTTATTCTGCTTTCCTGTTACTTCTGTAGTGTTTGTGCAAATGTATAGCTTTAATTTAAAAATTCAGTAATGCACGAACTTTAAGTTGGATTCTATGAGTTTCTACCTGAACTGAGTCACAAACTGTAAACTGCAGCATATGTACAAAGCAGAATGTGCACATAAAAGTGTCCATTTTACTTGAAACAAATTATATGTGTCAATTACGGGGTCTGCTGTGTGTCAGGAGTTGAAATAAAAAAGCTTTTTTGATTTTGTATTAATTTCAAAATCAATTTTCCTAAATTCAAATCAAATCCCTCATTAAATCAAGCTGTTAAATGGATTATAATAATAAGAGTTTGCTATCTGAATTTTCCAATTCACTTCACATTATGCTTGCAAATCTTTATTTCATTGACAAATAATCTTCAAAATAAAAAAAAATAAATCAGGTTTTGTTTCATTTTTTTGACAGCATTGCTTTAAATGTCTGTGAAAATACATGTATTTTGCCTAAAATGAATAAACTCACAAGAAGTAAAAAAAGGAATTGAAATAAAAACAAAGCTCTTAAAAATTGCTCCATCATTTTAATTAACTTTTATGTGCAGATTTGCAAACAGACACGATTCTTTTTAAGAACAAGCAGCAGATTGTTGTTTCATTAAAATCAACTCAAACCGTCAAAGCAAAACTAAAAACCAAGCAGCAGAAAAGTAGAATTTCAATCTGATTATATTGACAACAATTGGATGAGTTTTTAGGAAGGATAAAAAAAAATATCACAAGTATAAAAAATGTAGAAAAGTATATAGAAAAGTCTGATTGTGTGACAATAATTTTGATGGTACAGAAAAAAATAACTGAATGTTACAATTTGCTAACAGTTTCTCTTATTTCCCTTGTTCAGATTGAAAAGAAAATTAAATAATGCCACACCCGCTTCTTCTTACCCCCCTTTTTTAAAACTTTTATCCTAGCGCCTAGCAGGCTTATACACACATCAATTTAGGAATATTTTTAAATAATAGAGGCTGAATAGGGAACTGAGTTTCTTAATACAGTATAAAACACAGTTTTCTCAGTTGTGTGAGACGTATATTGTAAAAAACTGCTGAAGATTTATTTGAAACTTTTTTGTTTGTTGAGCCTCTTGTGTACAGGAACTGAACATACAATCTTTAAAAAAAATCTGATGGAATTTTTTTTCGTGTGAGAGAAACAAACCCAAGCTGAGGTGAACGTTTTAATAATTAAAAACTAGCATTTCTTGAAAACATGCAGATTTCCTGCAGCCCTGCATGCCTGAGTTTTAAACAAAGAGTTCACACAACCTATTAGTGAGTATAATTTGATGACTCTCAGCTACTACCACACCAAAGTGTCACCCGATAGTTGTAGCCATTTCTGAGGTTTTAGGACCATCATGAATTAGACAGACTCCAACAAGTAAACAGCTTTAGATCTACATAAAACAATTACATTCTGATAGTTTCACTTAAATCCATTCAATAAGTTCATGAGATATTTTGCTGACAAAGACAATAAATTACATCATTACATGGATAAAACCATCTGTCTGCAGAGGCTCATTGCCACCTCTCTACCTGCTCCTAATCATCCCTGTATGCTAATGTGGGATATATTCTGACCAGCCGCTGGCTTTTTCCAGCAGAATAACAAAACTCAGGTGTATTGTAAAAGAAAAACGCAAAGAGGAGCAAATGTCTGGAGATCGTTTTGTGGTTCAACTCGGTCATGAGTTGGTAAACAAAGTCACGTTAAATGTTCATCTGAATATGTGGACTGGTGTGCGGAACAATCCTCTGTGTGTTTGTATGCAGAAGTGAAGACTGATATCACAAAGGGCATATTTCTGTGTTTGTGAAACGTGCAAATCAAAAGTATAAACATACGCATTAATGAACAGAAACAGCAGCATCTGATGATGATCTTTCTTCTGGGAGAAATAACTTTCCCCAGTTCTCCGTCTGATTGTTAGTTCTAAATTTACATGAATGAGAGGATCAGACTCAAAAAAAAAACAGTTTCTGGAACTAGTTTAAGCCAGTCCAGATCAGACAGGGTTTTTTTAATTATTATTATTATTTTGTTTCTATTGTTTTCCAGTTTCAGCAAAGAGTGAGTTTCCAGTTTTCCCTCAGCCCAGCTTCTATACGTGCAAAACTCAAAAGAAGTCTTTTTAAGAGCCAGGAAACTGAGAAGTCATCACCCTCCATGTGTGAGAGTGTGCATGTGAAAAATCAGCTTGTTTGTTCTAATGAGCATCTGTCAGTACAGACCTGCTAACCGCGGTGACACCCGAGGTGATTTTCTGCCGGCTGCACAGCGAGGTCAACATCTGGGCTGAGAGAACAAGCCTCGCACTCGGCAACACTTTTGTCATTAACATGTTCTAACAGAGGGATGTACGCTTTCTGACGCTTATTTGTTGTTTTGAAAGTAACATGAAAAAAGTGTTTCTTTTTTTTTATGTGGCATTAATAGACTGGTTTGTGTTTGGTTAAACTGTAGATTAGACTTTACCCTAAAGTCTTTACATTCTGTATCGTCTTTTCTTTTTAGATTTCTTTGGACGAAAAGGGGAAAATTAGTCCTCAGAAAAGTGCTGTAAGTTTCCAAAACAGGCAAAGAAGGTGTGAAGCCTAAAGCTGGCGCGCTGGGTGTGAAACATAAACACAAGAAGAAGAGGACGCCCTCGGGACAGAGGTTAGATCAGAGTTTCAGCTATGACAACATGAGCTAAAATAAAAGGGTTAAAAGGGTTATTCGCTCTTACATAATTTATGTAAAATGGAGAAATTAGAAACATTTATAAAACATAGTTTGCAAGAACTTTATGACGTTTTTTGGGATTTAAGTTGTTCTAAAATGGCACCAATCCACTTAGCCTTTAGCTTTTTATTCCAGTCCTAATCTGTGTTTCTTCAAATAGCAGGTGTTCAATTAATTATCTACAACAAATAATATATTATTTGTTTACAGCGGCGGAAACAGTTCACTAAATTGCTAATAGCTATTTGCCTTTTTGCTAATTTTGGAAACCATTAGCGAACCGATTAGTCATCTAGATTGGTTGCCACTAGTTTTAAGTCCACTAAATAGTTCACGTGTGGAAAACTTCCATAATTATATTATTTATCCAGAATTAAATTAAAACTATCCACTCTTATAAGCAGTGCTGGTTGTGTCCGGCATCGTGTCTGTAGCATGTAGCATCTTTAGCAGCTCAACTTCAAACTAAAACCGTCAGAAAAAAATATAATAAAATAACCTTCAACATTTTTTTAAAATAATGAATACAAAATTAAATATTGTAGAGTAAGTGTTTGACTGACTTCAAACGGTTTTAAAATTATAAAATTACACACTCGATTAAAGAAATGCCTTTATTCTGTTAGGGTTAAACTGGAAGTAATACAAGTTAGACAGAGCTTTAACTGGTTTGGATTGGTTGATTTGATACAGATGATGTCACCCATTTTCAAATTTAATAGAATTAAACTAATAACAAGTTTTAGAGTTAGCTTTCTCTAATTTAATCAATTTAGCGATTTTAGCCTGAGCGCAGCTAAGATTCTTGTTTATCAGATTAGTGGTTAGTGAAGCTAACTTTTTAGTTAGCTCCCCCCATTGCTTGTTTATAACTTTATTACAGAACCCTATTTTAAAGAAATTTGAACCAATCCGCTTCCTCAAACCTATGAACACCGGTTTCACCTTGTCTCACAAACACTTTCTCATGATATGTTGCTTAGTAGTGTTTCTCTTTAGAAACACAAATGCATTTTTGTTTCACTCATCATTTATGAAAAAGACTTTGAACAAGCATGTTTTGTGTGAAGAAGTCCTCTGAGGTCAAACGTGTGAATGTTTCTGTGTGAGACTGAGGATCTGCTGCTGGAAGGTGTCTGTCTCTGTCAGGACACCTGTGTGACCGACACCTGCGAAATCCCTGGAGATGGAAATGGATGATGTTACATTATGTCTGTTTTTGTGTGTGTGTGTGTGTGTGTGTGTGTGTGTGTGTGTGTGTGTGTGTGTGTGTGTGTGTGTGTGTGTGTGT
>JAUBOC010000050.1:5923377-5936850 GCA_032275365.1 Anablepsoides cearensis | reverse complement strand
CCCGATAAGTATGACGTCATAATTTCCTGATATCGGCCCGATAACTATCGGCCCGATAACTATCGTGCATCCCTAGTATAAAGTCCTGAGAGTTTCTTTATTTTAGATGTAAAAACTCGCTCAACTACAGCGATAGATTCACTTAAATAGTTCTGAAATGGTTTTCTTGTTTCCGTAGTGTTGTTATATTTGTTTGTACTGAGACAGATTTGCATTTTGGTTAAGCAATTAGATGTTTGTGGGTGGCATCTTGATAAATTTGTTGTTGAACTGAGACCTTTTTACAGCATTAAGATGCAGATTAGCAACAGTATAGCAATATGTTGCTGTATGTTAGACCCTTTTTTATTGTTTACTCATGTTTATATTTAGTTATTGCATGTGCATTTGAATAAAGGATTAGTTGGACATGTATTAAAGTAAAGATTTCTTACTATAATTATATAATTTGTGTATTTTTCAAAGACTATTTGATAAGTGCACAAATTTTTCCATGCTGTGGAAAACATTTGGAAGAACATTTGAAGATGTTTATTTTCCTTTGTTTGTTTATTCATTCTTTGAGAGTTCCTTTACTTTTGCTAGAAGATGAACATCTTAGCCAGTACCAGCCATAGAAGTAAAAGCTGTAATCTGAGCTGTATAAAATAATATGTATTTTTTAAATTACAGTTTCCCCTTTTAGTGGTATTTGCCCAACAGTAAGGATTGTTTAAGTGGTTAGTGGAAAAGAAAAGGCCATTGTGTGGATAAAACCCCATTAATCCTGCCTGGTTGGCCTGAGTTACAGTTGGAACCAGACGTTAGTAGCATCTGTACTGGTAATAAAGTAAAACAGCTGTCAAACAGGGCAGACACACAACCCTGTTGGGTCAAACAGTTCAAACTGCAAGTGTAATGAAATGATCATAGTGTCTGTGTGGGGGCTTGTATTAACACTAATTAATACACAGTCTGTGCAATGGTGTGTTCATTGTGTTAGATTAATTGTGTGAATGCTTATTACCTTCACATACAAGGTGAAAATAAGTGACCTGGAGCGCAAAACGTAAAACAGAAAGATGGATGGAGAAAATGTGGGCTTGCTAAAAAAAACAGTTAAAGCACGTAGGCAGCTAACAGACCAGCAGCAATGATAAAGTGGTTTATCTGGACCTCCTGTCTGTTGTAATTTATTTTAAATGAATTGCGCTATGTCCCTTTAGCTGTTTTAGTTTCTTTTTTTGTTTATTTTTGGGGAGGAGTAGGGGGCGGTTATGGACAGGCAGCAGCATTCTCTGCAGCCGTTAGGGGACCACCAGTTGTGACAGAAATGTGTATTGATTTAGGCCAGAAATGTTTTAATGATTAGAGATTGAAGTGTGTAATTCCACTTCACTCTGGAGCCAAGTTTTCCATTGATAATCAATTTCTGCTAGGAGTTTTGTGCTGCAGTTGGCAGTTCTGTCTGTTTTACTGTTTACCTGGTTTTTAGACCAAATTCTCCAGAATGTTATTGACAAATTCAGTTGAACAGTAGTGCTTTTATTGATTGGTTTTGGCCATTAGTGTTTAAAGAGAAAGAAAAAGTTTGCTTCTTTTTTTTGTCCATTACAAAATAAATGCTTATGTTGTAGAGGAATACTAATGCTGTGTTTATCGTAATCAGCATAGCTTAAGTTTTACCTTAATTAGACATGCTTAATCTTTCTTTGTCACATTTAAGTCCTACAGTTGGGGTAAGTTGAACTGTCATTGTGCATAAATCGTAATCAAAAATAGAGAAAACTGAGCACCGGGAAAAAAATTTAACTTTTCTGCACTCTTAGAGACTACAAGTACATAATAAAACATATTTGACAGCTAAAAAAGTGGATATTGAATATGTCCCTTTTAAGTACTTTTGTGCATTCTTATCAAAAATACTATTGTTTAAAGATTGTGTTGATTCCGTTTTGAGATTTGTTTTGCTAAAGGTGTAAGAAGGTTGTCACAAAAAAGTCCTAATAAAAAGATAATTTTACCCTTTAATTTGAAGGCTACCATTTTAAAACTCAAAGTTTAGTATTTGGCTGTTGCAATAACAGTAATTTGAAGCCAGAAATGACCATATTTGTATTAGAAAGAAACATAAAGTATTTCTAAACTAACAATACCACTTTATAAAAATTTTCATTAGCACAAACTGACAAGTTTTATTTTATTAATGGTGTTGCTGTTGGGTTTTGTCAACGTAAGAAAGTCAGAACCAGAATGCTCCTACATGTATATTTTATTATGTGTGCAAGTTTTTTTTAAGGTTGTTAAACATACAGTACGTCTTAAAGCTAAGCAATCATTATTATATTTTGTTATTTAAAAACACATTTTGATATAAAAAATTAGCTGTGTTTATCGGCAGTCTGCTCAAAATCAGCTTCTTAGAAAAACCTTTATCTGTCTACTGTCTGTCTGTTTTTAAATCTCTTCTTAAAACTCACCTCTTCTCCCTGGCCTTTGAACACAATTTGTAGTGTTGTTTTTATGTTTTATTTTCATTTTTTATTAATTTTATGAATGTTTGCTTGTTTTATTATGTGTATAGCACTTTGGTCCTGTGGGTGTTTAAAGTGCTCTATAGATAAAGATGGTATGGTACTTTTATATTTATTACTAAATGAATGTTTTATGGTGGCATTGTTTATATTTTGACAGTTTTAAGCTAAAAAAAAACACTGTTTGCATTTATAGGGTTTGGCTGTTTACATATTCTGCGGTTTAAACAGTGGTTGTATTTATAAATTGCTTTATTGTTATATGTAAATTCTGCCTTAGCTCTTTTTCACAAGGTTAATCAATTCTTAGAAACTTACTTTCATATATTACCAGATGCAGGATTTATTTTAGGCAGTGTCACAATGTGGCTCTAATGTGAAACACTAATGGTCTCTGTAAATATAAGGAAAGGAGTGTTATCATTGAGTAGAAATACAAAAGATTTTTGAGTACTGTGAAAGGATCCATAATCAGTACTGTACCCTTTGTTTTTCCCATCTTCTCCTTCAGCTAATGACACAGGTCTCACTGCCCTTCATCCTGTCTCAATTTCCAGCTTCTTCTTCCTTTATGGAAATGTTCTGTGTTTTCTGGTAATGATTATGATCTGATACAAAGTGACCTCAGACATTTTGCCACAGTCATTTGTGTATCTCAGCCACTCCACAGAGAGTCATGGAGACGAGGCTTCAGGCCACCTTGCTTCGTTTTACTTCCCTAATATTAGCTCATGTCTCGTTCTGCTCCAGTTGAGAGGCATTACTACTGCTCAGAAAATCAGCACTCCCATCAGTGTTGTCTTGGAAACTGTTGGGCTTATCAGGCTCATATGACCCAAGGACAGCTCACAGACTCTAAAAGCGTTACTAGTTTTCTTGTTAAAGATGCTTCAGACAGCAGCATGTTTTTATAGATTGTTAATGTGGAAGGAAGTGATTAAAAGAAATGGCTTCATATTTGTAAAATGTAAACCATGCGTTACTTAGAGGAAATTAACAAAAAACCTGCCAGATTTATTTAAATTTTTGTCTCTAAATTAGCAGCGCTGGCACATAAATCTTTGTTTTAATGGCACTCGTACAAACGCCCATCTCTTTTCTGTACGCTTAATATTTTGAAACATTAAATTCTCAGAAGGGAGGCTCCTTAGTTTCAGTCATAAATTGTGAAGCAGGATAGGCTCTGAGTGCGCTTGCTGGGTTGTTTTTTTTTTTCTCAAAGTGGTTGTGAGAAACTGTGGTTGCGCAATCTCTAAAGAGGGATTAAACCTTTAAAGAGGAGACGAAGGGAAAATGAAGAGCGACACAGAAAAGGATGTGAAGGGGGGGGAAATTGTGTTCTTATAAGGAAGTAGTGATGGCAACCACTCCTGAAAGACAACATCACTAGGATAGGAAAGAGGGAATGGGGCCAGGGTGACTGGAAAGCAGAGGATTAAAAAAAAGAGATTGAAGGAACATGATATGCTGATGAATGAGGAAGAAGAAGAGCCAGGCTGTTTAAAAGAGACATCAACATAACTAAACATAAACTTAACTGACACACACTTACACACATGCTCACACACATGGAGGCTGGGCCCGAGGCTGCCGTGAGCACAAAGGAGACCTGGGGTGTCCTCTGCCATGCCTGATTTAAAATACAGAGTTTAAAGGCATGGCTTACAGACAGCAGTGGGAACATGTGTACATGAATGGTTTTGTTTAATGCAATGCTTATCTGTTACTGCTCAGAGCATTGCTGTTTACTACTTTTGCATAAAATGGAATCAAATGACATGGCTGATAGTGTTTTGACAGGACTTTGTGAACAGAACAAATCATATGTTTATGTTTGATGGATTGGTAGCATTTTTAGCATATTTTTGTGAAACTGATGGTGCATGTTAGGCATAAAGTCTTCCTGTACATTAGAAAAGGCAAAAACAGAGTTTCTCTTATGTTATCAGCATGACTTGAAGTGTGAAGTACAGAGCCACAGTCAACAAAAAGGGTTGGAAAAGGAAAATTATGGGCGAGGACAGAATTTCAGGCTACTCAGTGTCCTGGAATTCCTAAATTTTGAGAGGATTAAAAGAGCAAAACAAGTGATCTGATACTCTGGGGATGAGAAGTGAGGAAATTTTCCACACAAATACTTAACAAAATTTGCCAGAATGGTTTCTTTTTACTGTTTTTTTGCACAGCAAGTATGTATAGTAAAGCCAAACTCTTTGTTTTGATAAACTGAGAATGTTTGCACTTCAGTGTACCCTTTATAAATAGACTAAATATATATATGTCAAAATATATGCAGCAGTATGGATAGTTTGTCAAAGCCCAGAGCCATCACTCCAGTCTTTTTGCAGATACGGCACTAAAAGTAACACATGTGTGTGGTTGTGAATGTGTGAAAGTACCATAACTACAATAATGAACATGTGGCTCTGCGCAGCAACCAAGATGATTGAAACAGACGCACACACTTGAAAGATACCAGATGCTAAAACGATCACTGTGGTGTTTTAATTAATTACAAAAGATTATATGTAAGATAAGAGATTTTATAGTTAAAGTCTGAGTAAAGCATATAGTGGTCTGTATAAAAACACAAAAAAGACCATACTGTATCATTTTCAGAGTGCTACTTTTACTCGTCATGTGAAATAGAAACAACCTTTGACAGGAGTGGTATATGGTTCAAGTACTGGAGGTCTGGGAAACAAAACTGCATATAGGAATGTTAAAAAAGGCAAATCAGAATCTTTTAGTGACTGCAGATAACCTTGAAAGAGGTACAGCAAATCATGAGGTGCTTTGTGCTTCTGTACAGAAATCAGCACAATTATGGAACTCATGAAGGAGTTATCAAAAGAAACATATCTGGACCTTTGCCACAAAGCTGAGTCTCATAAGCAGGGTTGGAAATTCACATTATCACAGTAGCTTTTAGCTTTTAAATAGATTTACTAGAAAGTAAATATTTTATTTGTCGTCTGCTGGTTTATATCTATATTTTGAAAATCATCTGTTTAATCAGAGGTTTACTCACGAAGACCTAAATATGCCTGACTTTTACTATGAGGGGGGGTTGAAAATGCTTTAGGGTTGTGTTTCACTCATAGATGGAAGAGTGGATTTAATTAAATGCCAGCAAATCCTAGAAGCAAACATTACAATGTGTGTTTAAAAGCTCAAGATGAAAACAGGATGGCTTATACAAGAGGGTGGTGATCCGTGTCCCATCAGTAAAGTCGCCGTGGACAAATTTAAAAGGTGCAAGCTGAAGATTTTTTATGAATCTTAGGGTTAGGAATGTTAGAAGAGACAGATGTATAAAAATGAATATGTTAAAGAAGATATAATGTTTGAGAAAGTGTTTTTAAAAACTACTCAAATGACAGCTGGATGATTCTCAGTGGGAGACAAACATTAAAACTATGATGCATTAGTCATTAGATGCACTAGTCTCCTGTTGTGATATGTTTAATAAAAATACTTTAGGTATAATAATAGATACAAGGCACATAGAAGCATCTATAAATCATACATGGTTTTAGGGTTGTGCGATAATGGCATTTTTTACCACAATTGTAGCATTTAGCCAATAAAAGTTAATATGTTTAATATATAATTACACTTGCATGTAGCCGCAGATGAGTCTTTGGTCCGCCTTTTCGGGCTTTCCTTTATGTTGGTGTTTCAGATGATTAAACAAGTTCATAGGGTTGTTGCTCTGCACGGCTTTCTGCCATTAGGCTCACATGCACGCCTGATAGTGATGGTGAGTCCCACAAAAACACATAATCACATGGCACTAATTGCAGTAATTGCAAAGTGGCAAATATTAATTGCACACAATACAATTGTTCCTAATCCTACATGGTTGTCATTAACAAGAGTGGTTCAAACTACAGTGTTGGGACTTTGAATCTGTTCCACTCACAGGCCCAGAAATCTGAGAAGAGACAAACTTGGACAGAACAGACAAATCTCTCCTCTAGTTTTCTGCTGTGTACGACTCTTTGTGTCGCCAGAATTGTGTCAAGTGGAATTTAGAAATGCTACTCTCTGCAGTTCTTCATCCTCCCAAGCTGCATAAGCAAAGCTTAACTAAGCTAAGCTAAGCTAGCTATGCACAAACACTTTCTCTCTCTTTTTTTTCTCCCAGAGGCATGAGAGAAATAACTGTGGCCAAATTAATTTTCTCCTCTCTGCTTGTGCTGCCGCAACCTGAGGGATCATTGAGTCAGAGAATCAGCCAAAAAGAGCCAAGATGGGGCTGAAGGAGGAAAGGAGAGCAGTGGAATTTTAATGGGGCTGTCTTGTCTTTTTTCCTTTCCACCAAAAAAAAGCAATTACTATCACTTCTCCCTTCTCTGCTCTGTGTGTTTGCTTACCTGTGAGTGTGTATCCAACTTTAGAGTACGTAAGGGGTTAGTATGATACATGTGCAAAGAGCAAATGTACACACTGTTGGGTATGAGAACGCTAATACAATACTTTCTGTTGAAGAACTTTTCTGAAAGATTTAATGTAGTTGGAATATTTTAAGATATAATTTAGATACTTTAATCTGTCAATTGTACATGCTGACTTCTCCTAAAGTGGTGATAAACTTTGTCACTGATAAAAAAAAAATCTGCATATACTTCTTCTCTTTTAAAATGTTACTATAAAAAGTATTCCTTGCAATTGCATAGTGCCTTTTAATAGACTGAGTTGGGTTAGTTTTTGGAAGAGTTTTATTAAATAATAAACACATAAGTGCCAAGTACAGAACTGATGGAGGTGTTACAGCAACAGTCAAAGATAGTACTGTAAGATGGGTGAATGTTGTTGGAAGTTATTTAAAAAGCTTACAGAAATGCAACAAGGAAAACCAAATCTATTTATAAAGCACACTTTAACAAGGGGATCACATTTCCAAAGACTAAAATACATTAAAACTGTGTGTCAAGGAAAAGGGGACAAAAAGATAATGGAAGAAATAGAATGATTACTTTGGAAAACCCTGTGATTCTGTTAGCAAAAATCATATATCACTGTTGATAGAGTCAAGTATGTTCTTATCAGGTGTTGCTATTGGGCTCCATTATTGCCGATTGAAACATAAGTGAGTTACTGACATTTATTTAGTGTGTGGGTGCATCTAGGTCTGAAAATGCCACTGTTGAAAATTGTGTTGCCACGTCAAACATCTAGAATTAAACCCCAGTCATTTGAGGAAGTTATTTGTTCTTGTTTTCATGTTGCTTCAAAGTAATGACTGGTACAGTTTTCTCAAATGAATCCACATTAATTTTGAACGCGGAAGTAAATATGGGTCCAACTTCTGGTTTTTTTTTGCGCAACACTTATGTTTTATTGCTTCCCTGGGCTAACTAATAGCAGATTAACTAAATTGGTGAACTACGTTGTGGGAATGTTTCCAGAAATTGCTGAACAGTCAAAGTGGCGAGGAAGAGCCAGACCCTCAAACTATTCTCCAGTGTGAGGGTTATATGAAAAAATGGCCTCATGTAATATACAAGGACATTTTTATCTGTTGTCACTGGGTGTGGATGGGTCTACAATGTGCAGTTACAAAAGTACAGAGGCACATCAGTACCTTCACAGTGGAAACGCTGGCAAGGTATTAATTAATAACAGTATCGATGACCGGTATTCTTGAAGGCTGATGTCCAACCAAGCCAAAGCAATTCTGATGTTTACTCTGTGTGGATCCTCATTTCATTACATTAACCAACACTATTGAGACAGCCGGCTGTCCCTGTGTTTCAGGTCAGGGAAAGTCCTGCAGTCATGCAGAGGCAATCTTATGGAAGGAAGCCTAATAAATAGTCTGTTCAGTGCCATAACATACTACCTCGTTGTGAATATATTGCTGCCTATTAGGTTTATTTAATATAGAAAGCAATGCTATTTTTTTGGAATTGAACTAACGTAACGGATATTGTTAATATCAAAATGTGGACAGTTTATAGTTGTCACTATAATCTGTCCATCATTTGACTGTCCGTTAGTGATGTGCAGATCAATACTGAAATATCGATAATACCGATACCAGAACTACTAAAATCAAAATATCAATACTTTGATACTTCAGTTATTTCACATTATATCATTAACAGGAAAATAGTGGAAAATAACTAAACTATTTAAATCTTGTCTTAATCATATGTGGTTGGAGGGAACTACTTTTTCTTCCACTTGGGTAATGCATAAGCAGTCACTAGATGTGTGGCAGGTCATTTTAACATAAAATGTGCTTGGTCTGACTGTCTATAATTAAATTCTAGATGAGGGGTTCCCAAAATCTTTCATGCCATGGCCCCCCAAGCAGTTGATAGAGTCAAGTATGTTCTTATCTTTTGAATTATTAAATAAATTACTAAGATTTACCAGACACATTATGTGTGTTATCACAAAGTATCAGTATCGCAGATACCAGGCAAATTTTACTCTGTATCAGTATCGGAAAGAATATTGGCAGTATTGAACATCACTACTGTCTGTATAGGTTGGCAAAGCCACAGTTGGCCATCCTCCGGAGCCAACATTGCGCCTGGTGGTGGATAAAATTGCTCCCTGTTCTGGACAGCATCCATCACTGTGCACTGCCCCGGACAAGCAAAAATAAATCTACCCCTCTTTTTATACCCAGTGTAACTGCTACCCATTTGAATATCTTACATCAAAAACACTGAGGTTTACTTGCATTCCCTGTCCAATTTCCAGTCCAGAAAAACACTCGTTTCGAAAACTACAAACATTCGCTCTTCAAATCTCTCAGCAACGGGGGACATTGGGGCACTGCTTGTGTTTTTTTTTTAGAGCTTGTCACTGTGAACTGGCTTTTGGAGATGCAGCCTGTCTGAAAGTTCATCGTGTCCTTCATTTGGAGATGTGTTAGTACTAGATTACAGAAAATGTAAGGCAGAGACTTGTGTTTAAATCAAACATTAAATGCAGTTGTTTTGAAATGTACAATATCAGCAACAAAGAAGAAGACTCTGCTCTGCTGAAACTCGTTTTTTATTGAAGCCAGAAAGATTTTCAGCAGAAAACAGAAAAGGGTAAATGCATTACAGAAACTCACTCTGTTTCATCATTCTGAACAGTCAACCACTATCTGTTACAGAGAATGCTGGATGGCAGCCAGATGGAAAACTGTAAACCAAGGTTATATTTACTACCCAAGAGAGTCTGATTACAGGAAATGACTCTAAATGCTGTGACAAAATGTTGATCAGTGGTTTATAAGATATGAAATCTTTTTTTTTTGCAATTCAAAAATATTAAACTTTACATTCCTTTCTATCTCCATCTAACACACTTGGAACCTCACCTCCTCTCCTAATAATACAAAGGATCAATTGTAATTGTGCAGGAGGACAGCTTGTTGAACTACACTTTAACAATTGAAGCAATGTTAAACTCCATGACTTTCAGAACAATTTTATTAATTATGAGCAACTTCTTGAGCAAGCCCAAGTTTAGTGCCATTAGAAGCCCTGCTCGCCCACCTCTACTTTCACTGCAGGCGGAGGGGGAAAAAAATAGCTCCGCAGTCCAAATTGCAGTATTGTTATGATCAGAGCGTGGAGTGTGCTGCAAAATTAGCGACAGCTAATTAAAGTTGATGTGGCAGCCGACATGCCAGTTTGTTCAGAGTCGCAGAGAAAACAGCTCAGCTCTGCAGCTGACAAGGACCTGAATGGAAGCATGTGAGAGGAATATTCAGTTACTTCCTTTGCAGTTATTTTGGATATTAAAAGCAAATATGTTGTGTTGTGGCTGACAGGGACGTATGGTTTCCTACAACCTCGTGTAACCTTAGGGCTCAAACATTCTTCTGTTCTGAATTTGTTCTGAATTGGTGCTCCGCAAATAAAAGTCTATATGTCTTGGCATTTTGCTGTTACCCTGAGGCAATCTCAGAAATGTGTGGGACAGCTTGGTGTGGCATTTCTTGATTCCGCTGCTGCTGTACTTATAGCGTTGCTCTGATGTGGGGGGAAAGAAAGGAAATGATTTTGTGTTATGTGGTGAAATGCGTCCGTGTTCAGAAATACTGAGATATTCCACTGTAGCTTTCCTGTTTTTTTTCTACTTTTCACATTGTTAACCTCAGTCGAAAGCTGCACACAAGGTTATATGTTTACAATATTCGCAGTTGCTGCAGTCAAACACTGCAAAAAAAAAAAACTAAAACAACAACATAATAAATATCTGAGTAAATGAGCTGTGGTATTGGAACACATCTGAACAGGTTGATATTTAAAGGGGGTAGGTATTTTGTATTTTCCAGGCACATTGTTCAGTTCTATACCACAATTAAGTAACCTTCAGTTTTTATGAAAAAACTGTATATAAAAAAATAAAAGTTATTTCTTTAAGAACCTCCTACTGTTTTCGACAACTCCCACTTCAGCACGTTTTCAAACAATGCTTCAGGGGAGGTGGGGTGTGAGCTCAGCTGCAGACTGAGCTTCAGGGAGGAGCTTTGTGTAAATAGGCGGTGCTTTGTAGCAGTGAGTGTTTAGACAGCTCCACATGGCTACCAAAGGAGATTCAAGGATTTCTCAAACATGCATGAGTGAGTCAAAGCAACACTCTGGTATGTTTTTGAAAATTCTAACAAATAAAAAATTAATTAAAAAACTGGTTGGAAAAACAAACGTAGAAGTTCTAAATTACTTAATTTTTTACCTCTTTTTTTTTAATGTCATTTTTAGGATGCGAAGGTTCGCCTATTGTAAGGTGGTTTTGGCCACCTCTCTGGTCTGGGTGATGCTGGACATGTTCATTCTGCTCTACTTCAGCGAGTGCAACAAATGTGATGAGAAGAAAGAGCGAGGACTGCCTGGAAGAGACGGTACGTGCTTCTATACACATACCTACAATTTATCCTTTACATAACAACATATCTGTAGATACATGTGTGCGTTTACAACAGATGCCCTGTCCAGACCACGAGACGGACCAGGTGAAGGCGGGAAGCCAGTGGTGATCCCTAAAGAGAACCAGGAGAAAATGAAGGAAATGTTTAAGATCAACCAGTTCAACCTTATGGCCTCAGAGATGATCGCTCTCAACCGATCGCTTCCTGATGTTCGCCTAGAGGGGTAAGCATCTTTCCAGAATCTCTTCAAATAGCATGTCAGTGGTTAAATGACTCGCAGGTCAGGTGATGAGCCTAAAAGCTGTCAAACTACACAGAAATATCAAATTCAAAACTTGTACTGGTGAGAACATTTTGTTATGAACAAGAAAGACAACAGATATGTGAACACTTTCAGCAAGTGGGTTGTTGAGAATCAACAACTGTTTTAGTTACTGTTTACAAATATGCTAATTTGTGAAGTTTTAGATGCACACTAAAAAATAACCATGAAAAAATATGCAGGATTGGAAACAGGAAGCAATTATAATGCTTATGTAAGAATAATTTCAATATAATTGTAAACAAAATAATTTTTCTGATGGATATATTACTACTTTTTTCACACAAAAACACAACACTGTTAGCTTGATCAACCTCTGAAATGAAGTCAGTATAGAAAGTAATGTGAAGATATTTTTAACATCATTTACAGTCCTCAGTTAAAACCTGTAAGGGATTTGTGGCTCAGGTTAAACAACTTATCAGACCACACCTGAAAATGAAGATCTGGATTTTTTTCTCTATAGACCATGATCCATTTTTATAGTAAACACACTTATTTATCATGGACAGGACATGTGGTTTTGTCATGTGAAGTCCATCTTATGACTATGAACCAATTAGGGAACCATCTTCACGCATGTCAGCACAAGAATAAAACTTTTTTTCTGATTTATTAATCTCAAAATACAGCAAACGTGCTTTGTTTTTCATGTGTTTGTAGGTTTGTTTCTGAAGATTCAGTGTAATCAATAATTTGATCCAGACGTTTAAAAGAAACCCTACTTCAGTTTTTACTTTTTGAGCATGCAAAGTAAACAGTAGGTGTAAAAACAACTATTTGTTATTATTATTTTGTGTTCAGCTTTTCCATTTTTAAAAAATGACACCAGGGACAGGTGGCCAGTGATTTTGTGTCAGCTTCACATTGTGCCAGCAGTTGTTTCTAAAAGGTCCAATTCATAAAATGACACAATTCCCAGCAGTCCCACTGTCAACTGTCCTACCCAAACAGACTGCCCTACTCCACGTGAGTCATTACTTCATGGTATGCCTAAAGTATACTTCTCTCACTGTCCTGTTTTCACAGGAAATGTGTCACTTCAGGAAAGCAATAAAACCATTCCAGGAGACCTTGAAGATATCGACACATTTAGCTGTGGTACAAGAAGTTTACTCTTTTACAATTTAAAGATGTAAAAGAAAGTTTTTGCTCTACAGAGTGTTTAAAAATCTATGAACTTAATAAAGCGTCTCAAAAAGCATTTGGTACCCCTGTCACTAAAAGTTATTGAATTAAGCTGTAATAGTTTTATAGTCACCTTGTCAGTTTCGAGCTGTTCCACTTGGATAAAGGCTTGGCAAGTAAACCAGAATTAAATTGACTTGTGAAACAAGAAGGAGGGTTTTAAAAGAATCAAACACAATGAGAGAAGAATGTAGGTAGAAGCAATGTTTTTAATGAATTTAGCATAGAATTACATTAACCCTAATCTTTCCACAGATCTATCACTGCTATAAATGCCTTAAAGTCAGCGTGTTATTGAAATCAACTCTTAGAACATGTTTGAGGAAATGCAAGTTCATTTCTAGTGAACTTCCATTTTTATCCTTTCTTCAGTTCAAAGGTCTTGAAACACAAAACTAATATTAGGTGTGCATCAGTACCTGTGACTGTGTGTCTCAGACTGGAAGGATTAGACAGTCCGGCCGGTAGACCAGCATGCATCTGGCCTAGGGCTGCAACAACGAATCGATAAAATCGATAAAAATCGATTATTAAAAGCGTTGGCAACGAATTTCATTATCGAT
>JAUBOC010000050.1:5792195-5803613 GCA_032275365.1 Anablepsoides cearensis | reverse complement strand
TTAAATGGAATTACTGAAATAAATCTACTTTTTCATGATATTCTAATTTTATGACCAGCACCTGTATATTGTTATATCTCTGCCATAATTTATGTGTTTTCTCTATTATTTTCTTAAATAGATGTGTGTAAAAATTTAAAAAACATCATACACGCATTTACATACAACTTCAGTAACTTGAAACTATTTTTTTTTGAACTCTCAAGCAAAGCCTTACTGCACAAAACCACATTTGTTCTGATTTTGTTCTGAATATTTAAAAAAGAAATCACATTTGGAATGATCAGGAGCTACTGCAGCCATGTTCCACAGGTTGTGTGTCCACATTCTTTTGGCCAGGAAATGAACCTGCTGCCCCTATCAAAGGCAAACCTCTGCCGTGTATCGTGTCATTACCAGCTTAGTTTGTGTTGTTTAAACACAGCAGAGGGCTGACCCTCTCTTTAACCCTCACAGTGGAAAAATTACACTGACAGCCTGCGCAGCCAGCGGATACAAACATCTCCTCTCCAAGGCACACATCAGAGTTAAAAATGAGACACTTTTTCCTCTCTTATCTCAGGGTGTTCCCCCCCTCCTTTTCACCGGTGGAATTCAGCGCTCGTGCTTCAGCGCGGTCAGGATTACGGCAACATTCCCAGCTGCTCAGTCACAATATAAAAATCTGCTTTTGTTAAAGTGGATATCTGGGTTTGTTGGCCGGCGTGTGCATGTGAGCGTGTTTCTCAGCTGAGGATCTAGACAAGATGAGTCTTAAGCTAATCCTGCAGGAATCAGGAAGATAGTTCCTGGGATGTTTGGGATTCCTTCCGGAAACCTTGCTGTCTGACACAGAGGGTGAATTAAGGTTCACTGTGCGTGCATGTGAGTGTGTGTACCAAAAGTGAGTGAAAGTAACAGCAACAACCTCCCCTCCTTTTTTCCCCTCCTTTTCAGGCTGTTTAGATTCACGAGACTAGAATTATGGGGCACTTGTTCGGAGAAGCCTCTTATGGTATGAGGAGACAACACATCTCACTCCCACACACCCAAATACACCCCCACATAAACACTCATGCTGACAAAAACAGCTGCAGCATCCAACGCTTGATAGGAATCAGGCAATGTTATCAGAGCAGAATGTGATGATGCGGTGGATTCCTGGAATATCTAAGTGGTCAGGTTGATTCCTCGTTGAAGTCGTGTTCTGCAGCAGACAATTACCTAATCGCAAGCCCGGGATGCAATAAAAGAAAATCTGTGACGCCTCATCGTTACACTTGTGAAGTCATGTAGCAGAAAGAGAATCAGGTTCACAGATTTAAGGAATGCAGGGGGATAAGGAGAAAACAGGGACCAGGAATGAGGAGAAAATGTCAAAGTAGTGACACAAGCTGAACCAACAAAGCTCACAGCCTGCGGCCGACGTAGACCACGGCCCACTACGATCATACCCCACCTGAGCCGTAGGCTGCTCATGTAGGCTGCATAAACGACGGAAATGAGAGAGTATAGTCTACAAAAGACACATGTTTGCATAGACCTGTCACGATAACAAATTTTACTGGACGATAAATTGTCTCAGAAATTGTCACGATAAATGATAATATTGTTGGAGACCAGTTTAAAATAATAAAATGATATAACAACCATGCACCTGGCAAGTACCTGACACTAGAGTTTACATCTCTTTATGCTAAGAAGCAAAAAGGCAGGAGACATTAAAAAAAATGAGGCAAATAAAAATTATTCACTTCATTTTAATTTATTTTCCTCAATGTAATTCATCATACGATTAATTAATTTATTGTTTATTGTGTCAGGCCTATGTTTGCATGACCACCCGCTGCCCCGGTACCATGTTTTATATCACATCCCTACGTTTTTTTTCAATACACAACATCATAAAATTCAGTATTATTAGAAAAACGTTACACGTAAATAAAAAGCATTTATAATTTGGGTTAAGCTCTAGTATCAGTTGTAACTGCATTTTATTTAATATCTCATTGCAGCAAAAACGTAATCAGCTAAGTTGCTGAACATACATTTAAAAACTAATTCTTTGGTTTGTGTGAATTTCCAAACTTTGACGCAAAAAAAAAACACACACAAAAAAAAACCTTTGTCGTAAGTTAAAAAAGAAACCTTCCTCTGTCTTTGTTTTCCTGTTTAATTTGCTGACAGAACAAAGAATTTAGGGATAGCGTCGACTGCATAGGATACTCAGACGCAACCTACGTTTTCGGGGTTCTGTTGCCACATTTGTCGGCTGCATGAGTTGGCGCCTACAAACATCCTACGGCGCTGGGCAGTGACGTACAGTCTACATCGTCTGCAACGCATGCATTGAGACACAGCCTGCATGTGCTTGCATCAGAGAAATAAAAGTATTGCAAAAAGAACAACAGAAAACTACAGCAGATTTGATTAAATATCAGTCAAACTGGCTGTGTTGTTTCAAACTTTGCATTTCCTCAAGTTATTTTGCTTTGGCAATCCATCCAATGATTATTTTGTGAGTTTCATTACATTTTGTCCACTGGTTCATGAAATATTTTGCTAACAAAACAGACAATTATGATTTTTTTTTCCAAGTTAGATGACAAATGATTTAAAATAAATGAATATACTGCAGTCACATCTGCTTAGGTAAAAAACGGGGTAAACCGTTGGCATACTGACTTCTTGAATAGACGTTCAGATTCATATGTGAAAATTTTAAACGCTGTATCTTGTAGCTTGGTGGCACACCGGCTCAGTTGGTGGAGCTGTTGCCTCTCAGCAAGAAGGTTGCTGGATTGGATCCCGGCCCGGGGACCTGTCTGGGTAGAGTTTGCATATTCTCCCTGTGCATGTGTGGGTTTTCTCCAGGTACTCCAGTTTCCTCCCACAGACCAGAAACATGAATTTGTTAGGTTAATTAATTGGTAATTCTAAATTGTTAGGTGTGAGTGAGAAAGTAAAAGGTTGTTTGTCTCTATGTGTCCCTGAAGTGGACAAGAAAGCTGTCCATCAAAATCTTGTTTATTTTATTTTTTTACAATTTTACAAGGACGTCTTAAGATTTTGATCCTACTTTTCTTTTTTTTATTTCAGTTGTTTTTCCTTTTTGCTTCAAACCCAGACTTTACTGGAAAGAATCCCTCATCAGCCGTTCCCACAGCTCACCTACAGAAGTCCGAGAGCGACAATAGACGCATTCAAGTGTGAATGGATGGCAGCCCACTGAAAACTTGCGAACAGTGTGAAAGGATACCCTATTGTAGCCAACTCTGAGCTATAAATTCACAGTCGCACAAAAAACCTTCAGTTACTTCTTGCCTCGGGCTTCGGGCTTCTGTGTGTCCTGTTTTCCACTGGCAAAGCACACACACGGATATCTCTACAAATCCCAAACCAAACTCTGCGGCACGTCTCAGCTGTGTGACACTGGGGGCTTACGCAGTTTCTCAGAACGTGCTATTGAACCAAAACATGTTCGAAGAATTCGACATGATTTGAGTCCACTGAGAAGCAAACAGCTGACTGATAAGAGTTACGTTGATATTGAGGTCATTTTCTTTTTTTTTTCCTAATAAATGGGCAGTGGCTTGTGAAGAATGCTTTGAAATGACCCACTGATCATCCATTGTGTGTGTAATATCTGTCACTTGGAGGCTCGCAGCGCTATTATAACGAGCATACGGTTGGCGTCACACACAGCTCATATCAACCCCTTGGCTCTTTTCTGCATTTTCTGTGTGTTTTTTTTATTTAAGTCTGTGTTTTTGTCTTTGCAAATGCGTACACGTGTCCTCATTCAAATTAAAGCAATGGCTAATGTGTTTTACTCATGTTTAAATGTCTGATTATAAGTCGAGACAATGAGGCAAAGTTTTTGGCTCAGAGCTACAAATTGAGCGCCTTTTTTTTCTTTTTTTTTTTTTTACTCATTTGGCCTCATCATCCATCTTTATCAGCCCTGAACCCTCCAGTCGTTGTCCCCAAACCTCTGCTGTCAAATCCCTGAGAGAAGTCAGTCGTGCACTCAGAGAACTCCCACAGCCCCCTCAATAAGGACCATTCACGGCCCACGCCACAGGACGCAACAGAACACGGCATTGTGCTTACATGCACTTTAGCCAACGTAAGGGTGAGCCAGAGGTGAGCAGGACCCCTCTCCCATGAAGTCCAAATCTAATTTCACACAGAAATACGCTGCAAAAACACTTCTGAAACACAATGAGATGCTTGACGAGCAGACCGGGTCTCTAAAGACTCGCGGTCCGAACGATCCCACACTCCCCTCCTCGCACAAATCCCTCTATCCTGCAAGAACAACGTTCATGAGTGGCTCCAGAACATATCTAACCTGGCAAGCATATGTGTATGTGTGAATCTGCCTGTCTGCTGAAGTGTGTGTGTGTGAGGGTGTGTGTGTGCGTGTTTGTGTGCGAGGGTGTGTGTCTTCCTTGGGCTGTCCCATAGGGGATACGAGCGTCTCGTCTCTGAGTCACAGGCAGGGTCTGTTTGTGTGTGAGTCCATCAGAACACATCAGCATCAACATTCCAAGTTCCCTTCAGGCCCACACACACACACACACACACACACACACACTGTACATGGTTAAACCTCCCCAGGGCTATGTGCTATCCCCCCACATCCCCGTAAGCAGAAACCTCGGTCTCTCCACTCGCTCTCCCTGTTAGATGGGCCGTTCACTCACACTGAACAGCTAACGCACGCTGCTCACTTGGGGAGCACCGGGAGCTGTCCGGGATCGGACACTTAAAGCTACGCATACACACATTTTCCAACACAGGTTAAGATGCATGACAAAGTTTTATTTCTTTATTTTTTCCTCCCACCACAAAGGTGTCACGGTTTATTTTTAACTCATCAGATTGTCTAAATTCAATATCCAAGAACATAAAGTCCACTTAAGAAGACAAATTCTCCTCTGAAAATGAAAACAAAAGAGGTGACTGTGAACTTGTCATACACAGATTGTAGTTTATATCTGACAGAATTGAAAAACCAAGTGGATTATTGCCATCTTAAAACAACTCTGATACTAAAAATTCTTTGTATTGGTTGATATTAGTGAACTAATTCAACCATAAATTGTGAAATACTCCTGCAGGAAGTGTCCCAGGCTGCACAAGATTTGCTGCTGCTATTTAAACATTCATATAACCAAATAAATTTATGTAAATAACTAGAGCAATATTGTCAGTGGTGTAATAGTTTATTATAAATCATTTTCTATGGATGATAATATCAAGCTTTATCTTTATGTTCCTTTTATTTTCATCAGTCCAATGATGACACGGAGGGGGTGCACGTATTCTGTGACCATTGTATCCACTTTAATATCCTTTCAAAATAAACTATAAAGACAAAATAAGACACTCAAACATTCTGAGTTGCTTATTTATTTATTTATTTATTTATTTATTTATTTATTTATTTATTTATTTATTTATTTATTTATTTATTTATTTGAGAGTGGGTGGAAGGCTTTGATTTCTTTGTTGTAACAATGCGTCTTGGCAATAAAACTAATACTGTTGCAAAGCTTGTTACATTTCCTTTTAAATGGTGCCACATTTGTAAGGAAAATACATTTGTGGGATGAGCAGCAGAGCTGAGTATCTGGGTTGCGCACATGAAAAAATTTGCCAAATCATCTCTGCCAAACAGTTGATTTTGCTGTTATTGACTCTTGTTTTGAGCTTCTGGTACCACCAGGTTCTGCCAATCAGATGCTGGCCATAAGATTTATTGCCAAAAATCTTTGCTACAACAAAGAAATAACCTACCAAACATTTATATTCTTTATATGTTGTGCTAAGTATATGGTGGCAATAAATCTTTAAATTTGTCCATCTTAACTAAGCTTTGAAAAGTAAGAAATTAATTCCCAGCCCTTGCATTTGCACGTAATACTATGATATTTTTGAAACTAGTGTTGTTTTAGGATCGAAACAATCCACTTTGGTAATAACTTTGCCCAGATTAGTCTCTGGTTCATTCGTTCGATCAGAATGAAACAATCTTGAGAGATATCTACAACAGGTAAAATATTGTTAGAGTAGGGCTGCGTGGTATATGTGATAAACAGTAGAAATGATATGAAGTTGGCTTCACCACACTTACATTCCAGTTATCTGAAATTGTTTAATGACTAGAACTATGTGCAGCTTAAGCTCCTTAAAGTCCTGTCACACTATAACATTTTACGTAACTTATGCCAACATAAAATTTGTTTTATGTCTAAATGATTAATTTCACTTGAAGTACTGGTTATAACATCCACTTTATTTTAATATTGTTGAAAATTTGCGAAATGTTTTTGTTTGTTGTTGAAACCATTTTGCAATATATATTAAACATTCTTTTGTACTTCTGTTATGTTCATTCGTTGATTCAAACTCTTTGCGTTCAAATGGATATTTCTTGCTCTCTGTCCCATTTTTCCGTACAGAATTGGGGAAAAGGGCCTTTGTTTACTCTGCCCCATCTACATGGAACATGTTGCAAAAAGTCTGGAAGATAACTGAACTGATCCCATTGAGTACCTTTAAGTCCAGATTAAGGGCATTAGAGATGACATCCTTGAAATGTAAATGTTTTTAATAGTGATTGTTTGTATCGTGTTTTAATTGTGTAACTCAATGTAATGTAGGACTCCCTTGAAAAAGAGGTTTTTAATCTCAATGGGACTTTCCTGGTTAAATAAAGGTTAATAAATAAATAAATAATTTGCACTACAGAAAAATGCTGGTTTGATTATGATTACAGTTTTCTGCTAAATAAATGCTCTAAAAATTGCATTATCTTTGCTTTTTATGATATTTTTCTACTGCGATATATACCGTTACTGTGAAGGGATTCAATTTATACCGTGATATGAATTTGAGTTCATACCGCCCAGCCCTAAGTTAGAACCATTATTTTTCCATAAAACTATACTGAACTATTGCTTTAACAAACTGAAATTTAGGTGGTAAAAACAACAGAGCAAAAACACACAAGACAAACAAGAAAAACTGAGGTAAAAAAGACAAATCAGGGGAGCAAAGCTAGCTGAGACAGGTAGAAAGAGGAAAAACAGCAAATCAAAGCAGTGAAAGAGACATACAGACAGTGGACAGAGAGACTGGCTGATGAGTGGACAGCAGAGCTTCACTCTGTCTGAGTGCTTTCAGCGAGGCTCGCTGCACTCTGAGAGTCATTATCATTCTATGACACAGATGAATAGTGCATTAGCATAAAGGAGGGCCCGACATGACACATGACAGACACAACTAACTCCCCCTTTTCGCTCAATCACCTTTTCACAAGCCTTCCTCCACCAAAAGCCTTTTCACTGCTGTTTTTTGTCTCTCTGCATGAAGTACGCGTGCGAGTGCGTGACTTTAACACGGCGGCGCAACTTGTCACATGAAAAGAGGATCAGCCATTGTGCAGGATAATGCTGCACGAGACCGCTGCCGACGCGGCGCGCAACGTGAGTGTGCAAAGACGAGACTGAAAGAGTGTGCAACAACGGCTGCAGGGCCTCACTACACGCTGAGGTAAGAGCCTCTGTGTGGATTTGTGGCCTCGTTTGGAGGGCGCCTCATTCTAGTTTACTGTTTAATGGAGAGCCTCTCAGAAAACACACATGCACACACTTGTACGCTCACTCCAAATCAGATCAATGGCTGTTCAACACGTGGAACACGAGTGCATGTTTGGAGCATGAATGCAGCATCCCAAGGTCTCTCATTTGTCCACTGTCTTTTATTCCTGTTAATAATTTCCAGGGGGAGGTCTACTCTGGCTCAGCTTTAGATTTTTTTTCTGTTCAATCTGCTGCAACTCTGCTGACGGAGCGGAAGTCACTTCCCGGCCTCTTCCTCGTCTTAATTGACTCACCGTGCAGCTAGAACCTACGTCTATGAAAATAGCGGGGGAATCCTTCGTGCGTACGCGGCGTCCTCCTAACGCGGTGGCCCAGTGCCATTTAAGTACCTTTAAGCTGGGAAGCACAGGGATTGCCCAGACAATCCATCCGGTAATAATTGGATCAACGTGCATCTGAGGAGGCCCTGGCCAGGCTGCTTGCTAACTACTGTCCTAATTGGATTAGCAAATGCGTCTCTGTGTGTGTGTGTGAGGGTTCCCCCAATTTACAGTGTGGCAGGTGTGAATAGTAAAGCTGCTGGAGTTGGACGCAATCGTGACGCCACTCTAAAAGACAGTCGCTGTGACCTGATGACAGGCATTTTTCCTTCTCACACGACAGCATCCAGCGAAAACATTCCATCGGTGACAAATGCGGGACGTCAATGAGTGAGACAACAAAAGACAAGAGTGGAAAAAGAGCCATTAATTTCACAGGATCCAACAAAGCGATTCTCCTAATGAGATTGGTAAGCAAATATGACCAGGACGACCCCAAAAGTATCGCAACCATGACCTTAAAAAATTAAAACGCAGTCAGTTTTAAAGATAATGAGCTAAAATTTGGTGTAAAGTAGCTGAGCCGCTAACCCTAACTGCAACACATTAGGGTTGAAAAAAGTTACCTTATTTCTCAAGATGATCTTCTTTTACTGAGAACTCTGGCACTACAACAGGGGTCTGCAACTCTATGGGATAAATCTTGTGCCAGCATGAACTGAATTTGAATTGCTCAGATTGAATCTGAATGTGCATAATTTGAAATTGAATGCATTGGTTTGAAAATGAATTTTACAGAATTAAAACTGAATTTAAAGTTTTTTTCACCCACACCTTTCATAGCTACTTGAGACACCAAGCTCCCAGGAAACCCCTCCCGCTGCTGTGGTATATGTCACTACAGGGGGTTTCTTCCAGCTGGAGTCCACAATGTGGAAAAAAATATCGGAGACCCGTCACCCGACGTTATTTGTGCACAAATCTGTTAAGTTAAACCCCAAGTTATTAATGTGAAATACAATATAATATGAATGGATAAACACAAAAAGAACTGTCATGTAAATTCAGTGTTCTTTGTGGTGGTTTCATGTGAATTGAAGACAATTTTTGTGCAAAACAAGCTTATTCCAATGGTTTAAGTTTAAAATTATATGTTGCAAAAAGTATCTCTTTGACAATTTCATTTTTTAAAAGAAGCTCTTAAGGAAAAAAGGTTGGAGACCTCCACTTTAACAGTTTCCTCTCAATTTGTTTGAAAATAATCAAACTATTATTACTATGATTAAAACATGTTGATTGGATCTGTTCGCCATTTCAATAATCCAATAATCATTTCTTCCAAATCATCAGAGTTTACCTTTAAAGACCTTTAAGGCTAAAGTCGCCTCTGAATTTCCCTAAAAGCCCTTTGAAATTTTTGAAAGGGTGTCAAGTTAAAGGTAAGAATCAGAGGAAGTGGTCTGACACCCTGGTTTTAAAAAAAAAAAGTTCCCAGTAACATCCGGAAATGTCCAGAGATGTTTAAAGGCAGAAACGGCAGTGTTTTTACCCATCGGTGGAACAAAGACTGTTAAGGGGAGGTTAAACTAGATAATAAAAAAATACATATTGGGGTATTTCAGTAGTTATTATTAAACTATATTACAGTTTTTTTATTGTTTACACAAATAAAATGGTTTTTTTTTTGTCCTAAAGTGCAATAAAAATAATAAGAATTTCCAGAATTTCCCCTCAGCGGGACAATAAAGGCTATTTCTATTCTATTCTATTCTATTCTATTCTATTCTAAAAAATAATAAACGTCAAAAATCACCTTATATGTCTGGTTTTGTAATGTCACCCCCACTACTCAGTAAGGCCTCCTTTCGACAAACTCCAAGTGGCCCATGGACCACCAGTTGATAATCACAGTTGTAGCAGGTTATGCGGATCTGATCACATTTTATTAGTGAGACAAGTAACAGAAATGTTTCTTTTGATTGTTTAGGTTGCAGAACCCTGGTCTAGAATGTCCAAAGGGGAGTGCCTAAGCTTTACAATGACGCCAAACATTTTCTGAAAGGTTTTCCTGGTCCTACAAAAGCCAGCAGAGAAAAATTGTTGATTTCTAAGGAAATTTAAAGTTGATTTAAATTATATTAAGAAACTTAGATGCTACTTTAGCTACTGGGATCAGTAAATGGTGTCATTACAGGGTCAAATCTCAATTAGAGCAAACGTCAACATTTTCGCTTTTTTTTTTTTTTACACTGAGTACATTATGACTCATTTTGCCAGCACAGGTCACAAATGCAGGCTGTCTGAACCGGTTAGCAGTAAGGTCAGCTGACAACCTTTTCACGTTCAGCCGTTGATACACTTAAGCAATCAGTGCTGCTTAGGCAATGCATAGAATGAGTCAAGTATGGAAATACATTTGACACAATTGTCTGGTGGCAGGAAAAAAAGCTTAAAGGCATCCTTACTTTAAAAAGAAAAAAAAACGTGGAAATACGTGATCATTCTGCAAGCTAAAAATAACAGGCAACAAGTTAAAAATAACTAACGTTAAATAAACTAGCCATAATGTGGGTTACAAATAGACATAAAGGATGTCATTGCTGAGTCGCACAACAAACACGCAAAACAAATGCAAATAAAGCTGCTGTAAACGGCAAAACAGCGGTTAGCACTTCCAGGAACATTAAAAAAGTAACCGGGCTCATTTCATTAAGGCCTATTTGTTTTGTAGCTTATAAAATTAATATGTTTTCCAATATTATTTTGGGTTTGTGTTTTTCTTTGTGTGCATGTGTCCAGAAACACTTGGATTTTTTTTATGTGCTATTTTTCCTGTATTTGCATATGCTTAAGCTGCACATTTTCCAACCTGATGAATGATTTATTTATTTATTTTGTTTGTTTGACTGGTTCCATATGTTGAGCCGCGTCTTCTCGCGGTCATATTTAAATTTATAGCAGCTAACAAAGTGCTAAACATTAAAGTAAAGAAGTAAAAGTATAAATTGGAAGTTTTGAATGTAACAAAATAAAAGTAAAAAAGTAAAATAAAAAAATACAAGGTAAAATTACAAATCCTAAATAAAATTACCTAAGTAACAAAGTAAATGTAACTTTGTTATTATACACCTCTGTTTTCACTAAAACTAGGATGCAGGGTAAAAACTTCTGGCCTATATATATTGTACTGTGTATAATTTGTGTGGGTGGGGGGAGTTGTGCATCAGGACTTAATATAAACACTTTGGTCTTTACCAGGTACTGAAACTATTCAACTCTAACCTGATTTGCACAGACAAAATGGAAAAGCTGGAAGTTGTGACTGCAGAACCATCTTTAGCAGAAAAACTTCTGTGTGACGTTATCAATCTCTCAAATAGTTGTGGAGGAAATATTTACAATGGCGCTTAAACTCACTGTGATTTGCAGATATTACAGGTGCTGGTCATAAAATTAGAATATCATGAAAAAGTAGATTTATTTCAGTAATTCCATTTAAAAAGTGA
>JAUBOC010000050.1:5643753-5654946 GCA_032275365.1 Anablepsoides cearensis | reverse complement strand
AGTCGTATAAAAATAAAGTCATAATATTATGAGAATAAAGTCATAATATTATGAGAAAAATAGTCGTAATATTACGAAATTAAAGTCGTATAAAAATAAAGTCATAATATTATGAGAATAAAGTCGTAATATTACGAGATTAAAGTCGTAATATTACGAAATTAAAGTCGTATAAAAATAGTCATAATATTATGAGAATAAAGTCATAATATTATGAGAATAAAGTCGTATAAAAATAAAGTCATAATATTATGAGAATAAAGTCATAATATTATGAGAATAAAGTTGTAATATTATGAGAATAAAGTCGTAATATTATGAGAAAAATAGTCGTAATATTACAAGATTAAAGTCGTATAAAAATATAGTCATAATATGAGAATAAAGTCGTAATATTACGAGTTAAAAGTCGTAATATTACGACATATATTATTCTCATAAAATTATGACTTAATCTCGTAATATTATGACTTTTTTCTTGTAATATTACGACTTTAATCTCGTAAAATTATGACATTAATTTTGTAATATTGCGACTTTAATCTCGTAATATTATGACTTTATTCTCGTAAAATTATGACTTTAATCTCTTAAAATTATGACTTTTTTCTCGTAATATTACGACTTTAATCCCGTAATAATAATAAAAAAAATCTTGTTGTGTGGCCCTAATACTACGTCGTAGATCGGACACTGAAGATGTGTGTTTTTTTTTTATCAATATTAAAACTGGTAGTCCCATGTGGTGCCCACATGTGTCCTCTCCCACATACATGCCACCCCCCCTCACCCCACCTCCTATTATTCACATGAGAGCAGTGGGTGGGGGGGAGCGTGGGAGAGGGGTGAGGGGACAGAAAGGCCTATAATCTAGAACTTTCATACTCCTTTAACAAGAGGCTAAAAGTTCAGCGGGGGCTGCTTTAATAGCTCCCAGCAGCTTCTCTTCGGTTTTCCTCTCTTCCTAAACTTTGCTACATTTCTCTAAGCGGCTGCCAGTCCGCCGCAGGAGGCCCTCTGTTTCTGTGCAGCCACACAATTATATTGTGTACATGCGGGCCTATTAAGGGCCTTGAATAAACTGTTTACTTTGTTTATGCTTGGTGAGCGTTTGCGCGAGCACTTGCCAGGATTTAATCCTTTGAACGCAGTCTGAGATGCTGTTTTATTGAGACGAGTGTGTGTGTTTCTGTGTGTGTGTTTGTGTTTTTTGTGTGTGTGTGTGTAGGTTTTGCGCACGCAGAAGAAGAGAGCTGAAGGACCGTGTGGAAGTAGAGTCAAGTGATTCAAACTACAAGAAAAAAATGGAAAACAGAGTTCATCTTGGCAAACCAGGATCAAGTAAAAGCTCTGTGCTGCAAAACGTCTACGGTAAGAAAACTGCAACGTCGCCCAAACCACACGCCTTCATTCTCCGTGTTTTTTTTTATTTATTTTTAACTACACGCCTTCCTTTTTAGTCTTTTTTTATTTAGTTATATATTTTTAACTGTTTAACTGCAAATGCTTTTTTTCAGCATGTTTAAGTTCTGCTTTAAAATAAATCAATTACACAGAAATTTACTTAGAATGGAGTTGCACTTTAAAAATATTACAAACACCAGGATGTGTGTGTCAGGACTATTCAACTAAATCACTCCAGGGGCCACAGTTACTGCAGGTCAACAGCTGAGGGGCCGAACATCCAATAAACCAAGTATTACAAAGATCTTTTACCTTTGAAATAGTTTATTTTGCTGTATTTAATCATTAATACAACATACAGAACACTATAAAAGTAGTGATAATTAAACAACATCAAAAACAAAAGGAACACATTATGCCTCATATTTACCACAAATATTATTTTTGCCAACTTTTTAAACCAATTTTATTTTTATAGTTTTATCTTCAACTGCTTGTAGTTTTAACTGTCTTGGATGTGCATAGAAATGTTTTTTACCAGCTTGTAGCCAAGATTCTGACGTTTCTGTAGATACCAAACATGTCGATGTTTAACTAAAAGAACTTAGATGAATTAAAGTAGAAAACTGGGGATTTGAACTTAAGAAATGAACTAATTGTCAGGCTGAACTGTTGTAACTCGCGAGCAGGATGTGGCCCGCGGGCCGCCAGTTGAATAGTCCTGGTGTAGTGGTTTAGTGATTGGAATGTTAACTAAGTTTGTGATAAATATAAAAAAAACCTATTTTGTTTTCATGTGTGACATTATACTAATCCTAAAGAGGTAGTTCGGATCTTTTGAAGTGACATCTGTGAAATGTTAATGAACAGTTAATATCTTACCTGCTGCAGATGGATCTTTGAAGGACATTTGTTATGAGAAACAGCTTTGTTCTGACCGGACTGATGAGCCAATCTGATCTGAGCTGAGGCCAAAGTGAATACTGTAAACATTACATTAGACTGTTGTTCCAGCAGAGTGTTGTAATATTCCTACTAAAAGTGTCCCAGGCTGCAGTGGAAGCAAGCATTTAGCTAGAGGGGCATCAGGGTGTCTGCTTAGGGTTACAGTGGTTTCAGCTGGCAGTGCCTCAGGACCCCCTCAGGGCACCGTGCTCATTTTTAGTTTGTTTGTTTTTTTACACTACATACATTTTGTGATCTTCCATAAGCTTCATTCCATACACACACACACACACACACACACACACACACCTACTATGTCTCTCTATTCTTGTGTGGACTTTCCATTGACTTCCATTCATTTCTTTGAAATTTTATATCCCAACCTTGACCATTAAAGTTAGCCTCACAGGTGACCCTAAATGTGATCCTAAAATGTGGCACAAGTTTTAAACTATTTTTGATCACAACATTATAACTTAATACTGCCGGTTAATAAAGATTTTGAGAATAAAGTTAGAAAGTGACAGGTACCAGTACACGCAGGTGATGCTGCAGTTCACGCTACATAAGCAGCATCAGCTCAGTTTCCTGCGTGAAACTGCTGCCAGGGTTTGGCCCCTCAGACAGGCCGACCTTCACAGCTCATCAGCAGGTGATGATAGCAGGGACAGGCAGAAACCCTCGCTCTGCCAGGGCTCGCACACACACACGTGCCCTCTTCTGCTCGCAGGCGGACCCAGAGGGTCCTCGCTCCCAGCGTTGCCTTCTGTCGCCGGGCTTTCCCCCTCCTCCTCCTCCTCCTCCCTCACCTCTCCTCCCCTCCTCTGTATCTGACAGTCCTGGCACTGTGAAAAGTTCAGAGCTGTCAGGGGGAATGTCAGACGACTGCGTAGGGCGATCTGCTGAACACACAGATCCACACACACACAGATCCACACACACACAGATCCACACACACACAAAGCCTCACACTCGTTCACGATACTTATTTTCTCACCCCGCTCTCCTTGATGTATGAAGCAAAGATGCTGGACGAGCAGCGTGATGCGTGTCACACTGCTCCTGTTATAATCTGTTTAGCTTGTAAAATTAATCCTAACTTATAATCTATGTTTGACATAATAATTTATCACGATTAATTGTGTCATTTAGACAATAATGATAAATAGATGAAAACTTGGGCTGCATTTTCTGGCTTTCCTCTGGTTTATGTTGGGTGTTTCAGCTGATTAAACCAGTTTGCAGTTTTGACTCACTTGTGCGCCTGATAGTGAAAGTAGTGTTGCACACAAAAATACATCTTCACATGCACTAATTGCACTAATTGCTAATAAACAATTGAGTTTTACTGAGGATTAATTGCACACGATACGATTTCACCTAATCCTAGTCTGCATAGGAGTTTAAATGATGCACACAATGTATGTATAAGTTTAACACTGAGCATTGCTTTGCTAAAAACACTAAATTACACATCAAACTCTTAATAAACAAAGAAATCTTTTACAATTTCTTCACGATAGCTTTAAAGTGTCTGTGACATGCCTATCCATCACATACAAAAAGTCAAAGAAAACACATTTTTATATAAGAAATCTTGCATAAAACATGTGATTTTACCCATTTTGTCACATAAATGACATATTTTCTTTTGAACTTGGCTCAGCCAAAGAGCAACAGGAAGTGACATCAAAGGGGAACTCTGTAATCTTTGTTTATCGAAACAATATTATTTGAACTCCGACTCGTCTTCATCTCTGTTAGAGACTTAAAATAATCCGATTCTTCTCTACAGTCTGTGTCGTTATTTTATCAATGATCTGTTTACATGCAGGCATTCCCCTTTGACATCACTTCCTGTTCCTTCACATGCAAATATCTCTGTTATACTGTTAAACTGTTCATCTCAGCATCTCTCCAATAATGCCTTTATATTTATTTCAAAATTTTCACATCAGAGGCACTTTAATGATGTCAAGTAAATAAAAGTTGCTCCCTGATGTTTGTTTGGAATTTATTGGTAAAAAAAAAAAGATTAAAATTGATATATCTGGAAAAATCCACTTTTTTATCCATTAAATACATTTTGTTATGCACTCTGAGTCTCTAAAAGTGCAGAAAAGTTGAATTTTAGTCTTTCCGGGTGCTGCGTAGATATCTTTATTTTCTGCTTGGGTCATATTTTTCAACCTGTTCAGTTTTCTCTGTTTTCTATGACATTTTCTGAATTATTACGTCAAATTATTTGCGACGGAACTGACAAATATGGTCTGGACTTCCCAACTACAGTTTCCTCATCTTCATTCTCCTCTGGTTTTGGGTCAGACTCTGGCTTCAACATGTAAGGCTGGATGGACAAGTCTTTCCTTGTTGACATTCAGTGGTGGGCACAGTTCCCCTAAAGCACTAAAGCACTGATAAGGGAACTAATTTCCTGATTAGTGCTTTAGAATTAGCTTTTGCTAAAACTTTCAGTGCATTAGTGCTTTAGAATTAGGGGACCTAAATATTTGAGTAGGTGTTTTAGGGCTAGTGGAACTATTTTTTTTAGATTAGTGCTGCCCAACACTGTTGACATCTTTTAATTAATTTGTAAATAAAATTATTATTATCTATTAACCCCTTTATCAAACTGGACTGAACCAGCCAACTGTGAAGTCCCTTGTTTGGATTTAAAGAGACAGCCTCAAAACGAGTGGATTTGAGACACACCTCTGAAAAGAGGTGAGAGAGGGGCTTGTGGAGTTACAATAAGAAAGAATTCAGAGCAAAGCATTGCAGTTCCACTTTATATAGACTCCAAATGAAGAATAAATGTGAAAAAGGAGGATTTCAAGGCGTATGTCTACTTTAGGAAAAGAAAAGATGCTTCATTAGATGTGTTCAGGTGTTCAATGCTAGAAAATAATGATGAAAAAACACATTCAGGCCCCAGCGAGGATTGAACTCGCGACCCCTGGTTTACAAGACCAGTGCTCTAACCACTGAGCTATGGAGCCTCAGATACCTGTCCAGGTGTCAGAGTCTGGGTTTAAAGATGAAAGAAGCAGAGGTGTGGCCCCTGGGCAGGTCGACAGGTTCGACAGGAACGACGTCACACAGCCTCAGCTGACTGAACTCAAACTGGAAACACTTTCAGATATTTCTGCGTCTTCCTGGCAGGCAGCTCTGTGGCGAGACGAGGGCGTTCGTTTCACGCTCACCTGGACATCTCTTCCCGCACACACAGCCAGCGTAAGCGCTCACTAATTTTTTTATTTTGTTTTTACACGTTGCAGTTGGTTAAAAATGTTTTGACGCTTCTGTTTCGCAGTGAGCGGTTTAGACGGCGTGCACCTGACGGACACCTTGAACCAGGCCAAGCAGTACTCCTACCACCTGAGACCACACAGCGCAGGACAGGGAAGGAGAGGCCGCGGGAAACCTTGAACACACACACATCGACACACACTCTTATTCTTCTTTTGATGTTTTCTCAGCTGGCTGGCACTCTCGCCTCCCATAGAATTACTCGGCACAGTGTTCGCTCCGTGCGCCGAAACTTTCTAAAATTAAGCCACGTATGACATCAGAGCCATGACCTCACAGGGAGGGGGGTTGAATCTACAGAAATAGTGTGTGTGAAAGATAACCTTTAATCCATTGTGGACGGAGCACATACACACACTGCTTCATACCCTCCTTCTTCCACTGCCGCCGCGCACACACACACACACACACACACACACACACACACACAGAGAGATAACCTTTCCCCGTGTTATGGAGAATGAGGCAGTCTATCAACAGCCAGTCATACAGACGGCCCACCTGCAGCAGCTGCCGACACAAACACACACACACCTGGTTTTTATATCCCGGTGGGGACCGTGGATTGACTTTCATTCATTTTTTGGAAGTTTTTGGTAACACTTTATTTGAAGGGGTGTGCATCAGACTGTCATAAATATGACATAACACCTGTCATGAACTAAAATGAGTCCCCATGAATGTTTATGACTCATTTGGTAAATTATGACATTTTAATGCAAGGTTGACATTGTTTAAAATGTCCTTGTTATGACAAATTGACATTAACCAAGAAATCATAACCTGTTTTAAAAGCTATTAAGTATCAACTTTAACATTTTATTACATCATCATTTGTTGTTGGGCTTAACTTTGGCTGTCATGAGACCAATATTTGTATCATTATTATTCTCCCTTACCTAAACTCAATTCACACCTTGGTCATAAACCGAACCTGTGAAACACCAACGGCGTTTCCACTTAACCCCCATTTCATTTCTTTTTAACTTTTTAAATTTAAGATAAGATAAGCCTTTATTGTCATCGTACAGAGCACAATGAAATTGCAGTTAAGATCTGTCAGTTAAACCTGGACATGTTTGGTATCAATAGAAGGCTAAGGATCTTGGCTAAAAGCTCATGGAAATCATTTTACATTCACCGAACACAGTTGAATCAGGAAGTAAACAAACTGTACAAAATGCCATCATTGCAAATCTGTAAATTCATTACAACAAATCTGTAAAGGATTTGTTTGTTTTTAAAGCAAGTCAAAACAGATACCTAAACATGTTGTAAAGTGTGTTGAAAGTTTCTTTTTACTTGATTTTGAGTGAATCTGATCCAACTGAAGTCAAATACAATTTCTCATTATTTTATATAAATAAATGTTTGGATAATTTTTCAAAAGAACAAACATTCAAAAACAAGTGTTTTAAAGGCAGGTAAGAAAAAATAACTTTTGGATGTAAAACTAACATTTATTAATGTTACCATCATGATCTGTCCTGTTTAAAATGACAAAACACTAAATTATTTTTTTACTAAAACCTTTATCTGTAACTTTGCTCCAGTTCATTTTAGCAGCATGAATCTTTGCACAGGTAATGTTCACAAGTGGATTTATGGTTTCCAAGAGTTTTTATCCTGATTCATTATGGTTTTAAATGAGTTATATACTGTTTAATAAAAACATTATTCAGCTGAGAGTGAAAAAACTGTTCAACCCAGTTTAAAAACTGGTTTTAAAATATCTTTAAATGAAAGTAAAACAAAATTTATGGAGTTTAGTGGAGTTAGGGTTAGACATAATAATATAAATTAATTTACATGGAGTTGAAATTGAAAGAGCACCTGAAATACAGTTCTTGGGAATAATCATTGATATAAAACTATCTTGGAAGTCACATATAGAGTATATTAGACAATAAATATCAAACCTCAAATATCAATTATTTTTAAAACCAAAGGATTGTTAAATAGAAGTTGTCTGCATACACTTTATTTTTCACTTGTAGCACAATAAATGTCCTATTGTGTAGAGGTTTGAGGTAATGTTTATAAAACCAATATTGATCGTTAAACTTCAAAAAAGAGTAATTAGAGTAATAATGGTGAGTTTTTATTCCACAAACCCACTGTTCTTAAATCTTCTGCCTTAAAGTTTAGTGATATAGTGTGTTTTAAGAACACTGGAGTTACTATATTAAGTAAGAATAAATAGTCTTCCTGATGGTATTGGAAGATTTTTTTAAGTTAAGGGAAAATAATTATAATTAATTCTTTTATTTTTTTAAGTACATAAAGTAAGAACAAATATCAAACATGTGTTTCAGTGTTAAATTGTGGAATAATTTAAGTGATGAAATTAAGTTTAGTGAATCTCTTAAGTTTCAAAAAGAAGTTTAAAAAGTGAATTATGAGTTATTATAGTAGTCAGTTGTGATGATGGTCATATATTACTTTTTTTAGCATGTACAAACAATAATGATTGTTGATAAACAACAGTATTAATGATTTGTATTTTGTGTATATAAAATGATGCATATAACCAGGATGTAGTTGAAGTATTTGTGTGTATTTTTGTTTTGAGGGAATCCTTTATGTAATTGCAAAATGAGGCACAATAAGCCTTTGGCTTCTGCCTCTACCTGTTTGGTTATAAAGAGTTAAAGGTTTGTTTTTGTGTGGAGTGTTCCTTAATGTGACCAAATAAAATCATTCATAAAAAATAAATAATAATAATAAAATTATGTTCCATCCCAAATATCTGTAAAACCACAGCAGCTGTTTAAATACTTACACTTCTGATCAAATCTCTTAAGTGTAGCTTTATTTTGATACTAAGATTATTAAAGTAGAGTTTGTAAATGTTGAGATTCACTCGGTTATATTTCAGCAGGTGTTTAGAGAGAAAACATAAAAAACGTTGGAGCTTAAGAGGTTATTTCAGCTGATGTTGGTTGTTTCTTCCATGTTGTCTCTGGACAGGGATTCTCACCGGTGTCTTTTCACGTGTGCAGTCAGGTTGCTTCTCTGGGTGAACCGTTTGCTACACAGCGGGCAGGAGAAAGGCTTCTCACCTGTGTGAGTCCTCATGTGTCCAACCAAGATGTAGTTCTCAGCGAAACATTTACCGCAGGTCTGACATGCGTAGGGTTTCTCACCCGTGTGGGTCCTGGTGTGGGTCACTAACTGACCACCCTGAGTGAAACTCTTACCACACGTCTTACAAGTGTAGGGCTTCTCACCCGTGTGGATTCGAATGTGGCTCAGTAACTCGTCGCTCCTTTTGAAGCACTTCCCGCAGGTCTCACAGGGGTACGGCCTCTGGCTGGTGTGGATTATCAGGTGGGACTTCAAAGAGTAGGAGCTGTGGAAACTCTGTCCACAGGTGTGACAGGAGAAGGGCTTCTCACCTGTGTGGGTTCTCATGTGGTAAACTAAACTGCTGTGCTTGACGAAGTGTGTCCCGCACAGCTTACAGGAGTATGGTGTCTGACCCAGGGGGGTTCTGGTGTGGATCATCAGGCCACAGCTGCTCTTACAGGCGTGGGTTCTTCTGTGATCTCCCATCTGGTTCTGATTCAAGACTTTTCCACAAACGTCACATTTTTCTGAAACAGGAAGTTCTCCGACTCCAGACGGTCCTGCATCTTCCTGGTTCTCAGGTTTAGCAAAGTTCTGGGTGAGAACTTGGTCCCCGTTTGGTTCTGGTTCCCCCTGGTCTCCTTCATCAAAGTCAACAGTCACCATGAAGGTCTCAGCCTCCATCTTCACATCCAGCTCCTCTTCCTCTTTCATCTGTGGAGGTTCTGGTTCCTCCTGTGGAGGTTCTGGTTCCTCCTGGTCCAGACTGCAGCTCCTCTCTGGGTCACAGAGCGCCTGATCCTCCTCCTTACAGTCATGATGCTGCTGAAGGTCTGAAGGAGAAAAAACAGAGGAAATAATAAATCTACTGTAGAGAAAAGCTGAAACCTTCATTTCTGTGATTAAAGATCTTGTTGTCAGGAGAGGAACCAGGTTCTGATCTCCATCAAACTAACCGCTGCTTTTATGGATTTACAAAAGACTTTTCATCCAGTCAATCACAATACTCCAGTCAAACCATGGATTGGTTTAAACCTGGTCTAAATGACAGGAAACTGTATTAGAGTAAACCACACAAAGACTGGATCATGGGAGTGCCACAGGGCTCCGTTTTAAGGCCTCTGCTTTTCAGAGCTTCTATAAAGTACCTGAAAAAATAACTAAGTAAAAGTTAAATTACATGAACAAAAAAAAAGACTTTGGTAAAAATAAATTTCACTGATGAGGAAACTACTCAAGTAAAACTCATAAAACATTTTACAAAAATTGGGAAAATAAAAGTACTTTTACACACTCTGTAAGACAGAGGTTCTCAAACTGGGGTCCGCGAGAGATATCTTGGGGGTCCTCAAAACATTTCTCGAAATTGTTAATTTGTTTTTTTATTTTTAAAATGCAAGGGGAACCAATAACTGATAAAAAACATAATAAACTAAATACAAATATGTATTCCCGTGGCATTTAGGGGTTGAAATGACGGTAAGTTATCTTTTAAAACAGTATGGAGTTTATGAGGGGGGTCCATGGAATTTTTGCCCTTGTAAGAGGTCCCCAGACCCAAAAAGGTTTAAGTTTCCTTGCTCTAAGAGATACACTGTTGAATTTACTGAACCAAACTGGTTCCACTAGGTCAGGTTGAGCAAATTTAGCAATATATGTTTGTTCTTATTTTTAAGAGCAGAAACATCTTTCATGATGACTTCAAACTGATTAAATTTGTAACAAGTAACTAGGTGTTACATTTCAAAGTAAAGAAGTAAAAGTTTCATTTTGTAAAAATAAAAGTATCTATTTAAAAATTACAAATCCTTAGAAAAACTACTTAAGTACGGTAACAAAGTAAATGTACTGAGTTACTGTAAAGCTGTTTTTCAGTCTGTTTATCACTGATCTGCCCTCAGTGTGACACTAATATTACTCTGTATGCAGACGACACTGTGCTGTTCACTGAAGCAGAGGCCTTTGAGATTAACAAAAGATTTGAAGAGCATCACTAAATGGTTGTAAAATCTAGTCTTGCCTTAAATACAGTTCCAATGTCTTTTAAACAAAAAAATTATAGATTATCCAGATATTTATACAAATGGAAAAAAGTATAAAAATGTTGATGAATTTACATATTTAGATGTGAGTTTAGATCCAACTTTAACCTTTAAAAATCATGTAAAAAAACCTTAGAAAGTCATTAACATTTAGTTTAACTCGTTTTATTTATCTGTGGATCTCTTACTGAGGCCTCACATATTTACCTCCATTCTATAATTTTTACAGTTTTTATTAGGGCTGCACAATATTAGGAAAAATTGTGATGTGTGCTAACACTGCTTAATATTGCGATGACGATATGACTTGCGATAAATGAACAAATACATATAGTGTTTTCTTTTTAAATATGAAGAGACCTATCTAATTAACCAAATACATGAAGGGCTCCATTAGATTGATGAAATACTTCAAGCTTCCATC